>JAVJIF010013829.1:0-159174 GCA_038442645.1 Agave tequilana
CAAAGCTCTCTGGTCCGGTCGGACCGACCGGTCGAACGGCCCATTGCCTGGCAGACGTGCACAGACATGTGCATGTCAGTCGACCGCTCTGGCTTACGGTCGACCGGCCCGGTCGCACTCGCCAAAGCCTGGCAGCCAATATCTGGGTCAGGGAAAACAAGTTAGAAAATATTCTAAAAATCTTTATATATCTTCTAAAAATTCCCAAAAATAGTTTTATCATTTTGCATTGATATATAAACATGTGATAAAAATTTCAACTCAAATATCAAGCATTTGAACTATTTTTGTGTTTTAACATTTTATCAAAAACCAAAACATGTATTTTGTCAAACTTGGATTTTCAACACATGAATAGGAAAGTCAAAATAAGTTTGTTTAGAAGTTAAGCATGCATGTATAGAATGAATCTACTATACATAAACCAATTAAACTTGTTTTGATCTACTATTCATGAAAACAAACATCGGTTAAGCCAAAACCGAAAAACCAATATCCAAACATAAAACGTGTGTGTGTATTTTGTATTGAGCATATCAACTATTCTAAACTTTACAAATGGATCTAAACACACTAAACTATGGATACCTAAGTCTTCTTGACGGTCTTCATCTTCAAGCCGACTCGGTCCAAAACACCGTGATCCAACGAGCAAGGCTATGTAGATCTTGATGCTCGGGCTCTGGAATCACCAAGTGAAAGCTTCAAAACTCCTTTGTTGAAGTAATAACCAATAATATCTTGATTAATGATCTTAAACTAAAATCACAAGATTATTAGTAAACATAACTTCATGAGTAATCATCATCAAAAAACTAAAGTGGAAGGCCTCTGGGCCAACATAAGAGTCAGAGTTAAAGAACCCAGAGTCAAAATTTTACGGTCACAAAGGTGCATATAACTTAAGGTAAAATAATATATTAGATGAGAAATATAATTTGACTCTTTGCCTTGATTGATAATAAGTTTTGAATAAAGACTAAGCTTAAGAATGAAAAGTTCAGTTTTCTTATAACTTATAGATTACTTAATTGTTACAATAATACTTCAAATATTTTCTCTCTTTCAAAATGTGTTTTCAAAATACTAACACTTTGTTTCTCTGTCTTTGTGGATTTTGTGGGCGTAATCCACTGAAAACTCTCACGAGATAAAACTCGTCCTCTAGGGCGAACCTAGAGGTTTAACGGCTCGTTGCATATGCTCAGTGCAGTCGCGTGACCTGTGAAAGTGGTCTAATAATTTTTGATTTAGTTTTATTGTTTTGCTCGAGGACAAGCAAAAGATAAGTGTGAGAGTGCCATCGTACACATATTTGCATTCTTTTCATTACACTCCTACATTTATTGTGTAATAATCTGCTAATTTTCTTATCTTAAATTTCTATTTTGCAGAAGATAATCATGGAGAGAAAGAGGATTAAACTAAATAAATACCAGTTAAAATCAGATTTAACTAGATCATTTGCTTACCTGAGGATGATCCCAGATTCAGTCAGTTTAAAATCGGATTTTGGGAATCAATTCGGTTAACTTAAAGATCTATCAGGATAACACCACATCCAGAACAAATCAAGAATTGCGGCAAATTTCAACTGAAGATCAGATCAAATCAGAAAGATAACACCAAATGAAAACTGGTAAAATTTAGATTTCTATAAATCCATTTTATCTAGCTAAAGATCAACCGAGGATAATGTCAAATACAAAGTCTAAACAGAAAAATCCAAGAGGATAATCCAAGATAAATAGATGCCAGGATGCCATGCTCCCTGGATGTGGCTAATTGGCCCCATGCAGGCCGCAGATCCGCAGCCAAAGTCGCGGATCCGCAACCATCTGGTAAGATTTTAGGGAGCGTTAGCTCCCCCTATCTTTAGATGGTCTCCCCGTTCCATATTTGCTATAAATACCTGCAAATTCTCAGTGTACTGGGACGATTAAGCAGAGAAGGATTCTTAAGCTAGTTTTCACTCTTTTTAGTGTAAATTTTTATTTTTATTTTATGTAATTTTTATTTCTTTGTAAGCATAGGTTAGACTAAGATTCATATAAGTAAGAGAGAGATTTATGTTGAGAGTGACACCGATGTAACCTCCTCCTTTCTTCCATCGTTTCTGCAAGTAGTAAAAAGGTAACTTTTTTATGTTCTTCTTTATTTTCGTTTTCTTCTTCTTTTTTCTTCTCTTCCTCTCTCTGTTTGATGATAGTCCAAGTGAGTCAAATAGCATCAGTATTACCTTGCTAGCGAGTGCCATCGATAGCTCATGATGATGGATTCTTTCCTATGTTTGTATCATTTCATACTTCCTCAAAAAAGCCTTGATGATTGATTGCTAAAATGAAAGAACAATCAAAGAGTTAAGAATTTACCGTGTAGCTTGTGGCTAACGGGTCGTGTCCACGAGGAGGAATGCGATGAAAGCTTTTCGGTAATTCGTCTAATAACAAAGAATTGTGCTCGTTTTTTTTAGTGAAAAGAGAATGGAAAGAAGGAGATGATTAAAAGAAAAATTGCAACTTTAGAGAAGGCTTTGGAGAAGGTGATTAAAAAAGCTCGAAAATTGTTTTGTTGATTATAATAAGGAAGAAAATCTGGGCTCACTATCTCACTACTCAACTGTTCATTCTTTATTAAAATCCTAAATGCCTCAACTTGATCATAGGCAAAACTTAAGATTGACTTTAGAAAGTTTGAAGTAAAACACATAAGATGGTTGAAAGAGTTCACTTTTTTCTTTAAGAAATCATTTTGAATCGGATGTTTCATCAAGCGCGAAGAAGCAAGTACGAAATAAAAAAGTTCAAGAAACGTTCTTAAAAGAAGTACGAGTTTAAAAATCCAAACCATCCTCATGTGCCTTCAAGAACACTTTCAAGAAGAAAGGCTTTAAGTAAGGCATGCAAATGATTCATGGGTCTTTTTCGTTAAAATCAGAGAAGAGAAGAAGAATTGAAGAGAGGTACAATAGTGAGCCCCAGAAAACCGATCTAGCTACTCATGGAAAACAAAGAAGAAAGCAAGTAAATAACGCATGACATACCGTAATATGAGTGGAAGAAAATGTGGCTCGATTCTTATATTGATATCACTTCAATCTTCAAGTACAAGCACTCAATTCTCTCTCTCACAAGTATTTGTACTGGACTACAAATTGAAAAATAAAAATACAACTTTTGTACTATCTAACAAAGAGCCTAAATCCTTAGAAAATAAACAAAATTTCTAATCCTAGTCTTCGCTCCTTTTCTTCTGTTGAAACTGATATTTATAGGGAAAAACCAGAGGGATGAGATCCCGGGAAGATTGGGGGAGCAAACGCTCCCCCAACAGACTTCAACAAGCAGCGGAAACGCGGCTAGGGCCGTTTCCGCGGCCCTGGTGTGGCCATGTGGCCACACCCAATTGGTAGAGATCTCTGGTTTGATTATTTGCCCATATCTTCTGCTGGTTTTCTCATTTCAGCTTCAGGTTTTGACGAAACAGCCTTGATTGTTGGCTTCAACCGCTTGATTCAGGGAGGATTCTTTTCAACCGATTTTCAACCTCTCTGATATGCCAAGATTTTGCCCTGATTCCTTGATTTTGAATTTATTCTGAATTAAGTCAGAATTTGGTGGGCTTTTGGGCTTGTTTCTCTTTCCTTTCTCTTAGCAATTGGGCCTACATTTAACAAAGAAAAAGAAGACTTATTAATAGGATTTATTAGCTAAAAAAGTATGGTAAGGTGACAATGTATATGCAATACATGTGACTAATCACACCCCACACTTATCTTTTGCTCGCCCCGAGCAAAACATCAGACTTTCTAATCAATATTAGACCACTTTCGCAGGTCACTCGATTGCACTGAGCATGTGCAACAAGCCGTTAAAACCTCTAGGTTACCCCTAGAGGACGAGTTTTATCTCGTGAGGGTTTTCAGTGGATTGCACCCACAAAATCCATAAAGAAAGAGAAAAAAGTTAGTACTTTCGAAAAGCATTTTTTTAAAGGAGAAAATATTTGAAGTATATTTGTAAGGCTTTAAGTAATCTATAAGTTATAGGAATATCAAATTTTTCATTCTGAAACTCAGTCTTTATTCAAAAACATGCCATCAATTAAAGTAAGGAGTAAATTGTACTTCTCATCTAGTCTATTAATTTACCCTGAGTCGTATGCACCATCGTGACTGTGAAGTTGACTAAGGGTTCTTTAACATTAACTCCTATGCCTTATTTATATTTATTTTTGGTGGAATTTATCCTCAATTTCATTAGGCTTTCTAATCTGCCCATGTAACGAGCCTTCAGTCGGTGACACCCAAACCAGACAGTTTTAGGGCACCAGGTTGGAAAAAAACAACCTAAGGACTTAAATACTCGAGCAGATAAGGCCACGAAACCAAGGTTTTTATTTATAAGATGTACCCCTTTAAGCGTGATATTTTTTGCTTCATGAGGCATAAATACCCAGCTTAATCAGAGGATTATATATATACATTTTTTTCAAACTTATCTAATTATCTTTTGCATAAATACCAAGGCTTGCTTTGGCCAAAGCACCTAGCTAATCAATAATTAGATTTGTTTATATTTTTTCTCTTTTCATAATATTTTTTTTATGAGGCATAAGAGTCTCTGTTTTTAAACCCTAAGTGTGTAAGTGTATTAATGTGCATATTTCATCAAGGTAAATATCAAGACTAAATTACTTTCACAAATTTTCTTCCTAACCCTAAACATCAAACAAGTTATCTGACTTTGACTAAGTATAAGAAATCCTAATTATGATTTTCCTATTCCTTAAAATTGACCTAATTTCTCACAAAAAATATATCAAAATATTGTTCTAACCTTTCAAACAGTTTATATATATATATTTTTCTTTTTCTTTTTTTATATATTTTTTATATAAATTTGTCATGTTAGAACCCTCCCCACACTTATCTCATGCATTGTCCCCAATGTATGAAAGAAATGTATAAATGCATGAAATAAAATGGAAAAGAGGAAAGTTATCGATACACTGGGTCAAAAAGACCCATAGTCGTTTCATTTACCGGCACCGATTCCAAGAAAGGTTTAAGGCGTTGACCATTTACCTTAAAGTCATTTCCATTCTTGGTGTCACTGATCTTAACTGCACCGTGTGGAAACACGGTTTTTACAATGAATGGCCCAGTCCATCTTGATTTCAATTTTCTTGAAAAAAGATGAAGCCTAGAATTATAAAGTAAGACTTTTTGTCCAGGGACAAAGATTTTTCTTATGATGTATTTATCATGAAAAATCTTGACTCTATCTTTAGTGATCCTAGCATTTTCATAGGCCTCATTTCTCAATTCCTCTAATTCGAAAATTTATAATTTCTGAAGGTTACTGGCCTTAGTCAAGTCGAAATTCAACTGCTTGATTGCCCATAAGGCTCGGTGCTCTAACTCAACGGGCAAGTGACAAGGTTTTTCATAGACTAACCTATAAGGAGACATCCTAGAATCGTCTTGAAAGCGGTCCTGTAGGCCCATAGGGCATCTACAAGTTTGATGGACCAATCTTTCCGGTTTTGATTCACAGTTTTCTCCAAGATAAGCTTGACTTGTCTATTGGAAACCTCAACTTGCCCACTGGTTTGAGGATGATAAGGTGTGGACAACTTGTGAGTTATGGCATACTTTCGAATAAAAGTTTCAAAAGATCTATTGCAAAGTGAGTGCCATTATCACTGATGATAGCACGAGGGGTTCCGAAGCATGAAAAAATGTTCTCTTTCAAAAACTTTATGACAACTTTGTTATCATTAGTTTTACAAGGAATGTCTTCTACCCACTTGGACACATAATCCACAGCAACCAATATGTATTGGTTTCCAAATGAATTAGGAAATGGGCCCATAAAGTCGATGCCCCAAACATCAAAAAGTTCTATTTCTAGAATTGGGTTGAGGGGCATCATATTTCGTTTTGAGATCCTTCCTACCATTGGCATTTAGGGCACGTCTTGCAAAATTCATAAGCATCCTTGAACAAAGTGGGCCAATAAAACCCGCTTTGTAGCACTTTTTCAGCAGTCTTGCGGGGACCAAAGTGTCCACCGCATGCAAGTTCGTGACAAAAAGATAGAACACTCTTAACCTCCTCATCGGGAATGCATCTCCTAATAATTTGGTCAGAATAGTACTTAAAAAGATACGGTCCTCCCAAAAGAAATACCGGACTTGGGATAAGAACCGGTATATATTGTTTTTGGACCAATGAGACGGAGTTTGGTTTGTGACTAAGTAATTCACTATATCAGCAAACCAAGATTCCATAGAGATAGCTAAGAGATTTTCATCAGGAAAATCCTCATTTATGGGTAATTCGTTGCATGGAGAATTAGGGATCCGTGAGAGATGGTCAGCAATGACATTTTCTATGCCTTTTTATCTCGAATCTCAAGATCGAATTCTTGAAGAAGGAGAATCCAATGAATGAGTCGGGCCTTGGCATCCATCTTCATCATGAGGTACCTAAGCGCAGAATGATCAGTGAAAATGGTGGTTTTGGACCCTAGTAGGTAGGGACGAAACTTCTCTAAGGCAAACACTATTGCTAAGAATTCCTTTTCAGTCGTAGTGTAGTTCAATTGAGCATCATTGAGAGTCCTACTAGAGTAATAAATCACATGCTGCTTGTTATTAATGAGTTGTCCTAGGACAGCGCCTATGGCAAAATCGGAAGCATCGCACATGATTTCGAACGGCTTAGACCAATCCGGTGCAGATATGATTGGTGCAGAAATAAACTCTCTCTTAAGCTTCTCCCAAGAATTTATGCATTCAGCATCGAAAGTGAAGGACACATCCTTGGCTAACAGATTAGTCAAGGGCCTAGCAATTTTGCTAAAATTCTTGATAAATCTTCGGTAAAAACCAGCGTGTCCTAAGAAGGATTTGATGTCCTTAACGCATGTGGGCATGGGAAGCTTAGCAATAACCTCAATTTTGCTCTATCCACTTCAATTCCTTTCTTGGAGATTTCATGACCCAAGACAATTCCATGTTTACCATGAAGTGACATTTCTCCCAATTCAATGTCAAATTTTTCTCAGCACAACGTTGGAGGACAAGTTCTAAATGGTGGAGACATTGAGTGAATGAATCTCCGTAGAATGGAGAAATCATCCATAAAGATCTCTAAGAATCATTCTACCATATCAGAGAAAAGACTCAACATGCAACGTTGAAATGTTGCTGGGGCATTGCATAAGCCGAAAGGCATTCAACGATAAGCAAATGTCCAAATGGACATGTGAATGTAGTCTTTTCTTGGTCCTCAGGAGCAATAGGGATCTGATTATACTCGAGTAACCGTCCAAGAAACAGTAATACTCGTGACCCGCCAAACGTTCAAGCATTTGATCAATGAAGGGAAGTAGAAAATGGTCCTTACGAGTTGCAGCATTAAGCTTCCTATAGTCGATGCAAACTCGGATCTTCGTGGGAAGTCGAGTTTGAACCAACTCTTTGTTCTCGTTTTTCACTACGGTAAAACCGGATTTCTTTGGAACCACGTGGACAGGACTGACCCATTGGCTATCAGAAATGGGATAAATTATCCATTGTCTAAGAGTTTGACAATTTCAGCATGAACAGCTTCTTGCATTATAGGGTTTAACCTACGCTGCGGGTCTCTTTTAGGTGTGGTTCTCATTGAGATGAATGCGATGTTGAACGATGGTCGGACTTAATCCCTTTATATCGGTCATAGTCCAACAATGGCTTCCCTATGTTTTCTTAGAATTGCTTTAAGATCTTCTCTTCCTTGTCATTTAAATGGGAGGCAATGATGACAGGAAAGGTCTCTTGTTCGCCTAGATAGACGTACTTGAGATGCATAGGTAAGGCTTTCAATTCTAAGGAAGAGGAAGGCTCACTGGAAGGACTAGTCAAATTTGTTGGCTCCATTATCGGTGAAATAGGGTTCGAGGCCCAATTCACATCAGAATCTACAACCTGATCAAGATTAAAGTCGTCAGACTATAACTCGAAGTCACACTCAGTTTCTAGTTTCAATTCTTCCCTATGTTCACTTGTTAAGTTCTCAATTAGGTTGACTTTAAATGTTTGGTCCTCAAGATCGCGGGGTTATTTTCCTAGATTGAAGACATTGACTTCTCTAGTCATGTCCCCAAAGGTTAACCTCATAGACCTATTCCTACAATTGATGATGGCATTGGCAGGTAGTAAGGAATGTCGCCCTAGGATAACAGGAGTTTGAGCCCTATGATTGGAGTTGGACACAGGTTGTGTCTCCAGAACTATGAAATCGACAGGTAAAATAAACTCCCCTACCCGGATCAAGACATCATCAATCTCCCCTTTTGGAACTTTTACTAAACGGTCAGCCAGCTGGATAATGACTCGAGTTGGATTAAGATCGCCCAACCCGAGTTGTTGATAAACTGAGAATGGAAGCAAGTTGATACTTACCCCAAGTCAAGAAGTGCACGACTAATCTCGGCTTGTCCTATTGTGCATGCAATGATGGGACTACCTGGATCCTTGTACTTGACAGGATCGGACCTGATAGTAGCTCACTAATGTTAGTGGCTAAGAAGACCTTTTTTTGTATATTAGTCTTTCTCTTCTGGTGCACATGTCCTTAAGAAACTTAGCATAGGAAGGGACTTGTTGGATGGTATCAAGAAGTGGCACATTTATCTTCACTTGATTAAATATCTCAATTATCTTGTCCATGTGTGGATTTTGCTTGTTGTTTTTCAGCCTATTAGGAAATGGTACTATATGTAAGTTCACCTAGAGGGGAGGTGAATAGGTGATGGCTAATCTAAAGGTCACTTAATGTCAAATAATGCGGAAGTAAAAACTATTATGACCTAATTAAACTATTTAAACTAAACACCACGTATAACACAAGAGTGTTGCCGAATTCCCCGTGAAGGGCTCTGGACAAACTCCTCTAGATTCCCCTAGATAAGGGTTGAGGTGCCGCGTTGGCTCTCTTAGTAAATACAAGTGTTAGCAAACAACCCAAGCATGTATATCAATTAAGCACACAATATATCAAGCATGTAAAGATAAGACAAGTAATAACATGCAAGATATAAACAAGAGACAAAGAGAGAGAGTGAGCAATCGCAAACACAAGGGATTTGTTTCGAGGTTCGAGCACACTTGCTCTACATCCCCGCCTTCGACACACGAAGGATTTCCACTATAATCGATCCCACTGGATCACCCAGTGACGCAACACCTACAAGCTCTCGGACTCCCTAGTCCGTACACACCGCAAGCCCACCGGCTCGCCGAGGCCGCACCTGAAATAAAGAGTTCGCACCCGAACCTGAAACACTGAGTCCCCACTAGGACCTGAAACAATGCGAACACACACGTCCGCCTCCTCAAAGAGCAAAGATGAACTTTGATGATCACAACTCTTGATCACCTAAAATTCTCTCACAACAAACTCCTATAGGTAGATATAGCAATGGATGGCTCAAGTGTTGTGTGAGAAAATAAGAAAAGAGATGGTGGAGGAAAACTCAACAAATTCTCTTTTGATCACTCTTGATAAACTCCCCTTTTGATTGAAAGTATTAGCACTCAATTAGTGGAGAAAACTCTTTTAATGAAGTGGGAAAACTGGCTCAAAGTCCACTAGAAATCTATTAAAAAATAATGCCCAAACCCCCAAATTTATTGGCTAAGAAAACTAGCCGTTGGGGTCTGTCAGGCCTGTCGGTCGACCGCCCGGCCGACCGGCCAACGGTCATATTCAGACCGTTGAGCCATCTCGACCGTCGACCGAGTTAGGTCGAACCTCTTGTCCGGTCGAGCCGTCAGGTCCAGAGAGCGACTCTAGCCGACTCCATCCTGCAAAAGCAACCTCTTTGTCCGGTCGCACCGCGGCGGCCGGCGCGCAGAGGCAGCTCTGGACGGTCGACCGTGTCGGTCGGCGCCGTCGCAAAACGGGTGCACGTGCACGTCGACCAACCGGGTCGGTCGACCGGCTGAAGCCAGGTCAGGTCTGAACTAGGGATTAAAACTTGGTCTTTTGGCTCACATAAAAATCCCATAAATTCACAAAAAATCTACAAAAATAATTTTACCAATATACTTTGATAAACAAACATGCTTGCACAAATCAAGGCATGTTACAAATGATTTGGACTATTTTTGTAATATGGAAAAATTGGCTCAAATGAAAACAGTATTTTTCCAAACTTGGTTTTTTTTTTCAAAACTTGTTATTCCAAACATCTCCAAATACAAAAACAAGATATTTAAACAACTTTGAAGCATAGAGTGTAGGGATATGATCCACTACACAAACATGATGAAATATCTATGTTTTGACATTAAGCTCTAAACTTGGTTTTGAATAAAAGACATGCATATAAGAAATTCCAAACACCAAAAAGTATTTTTCCAAAGTAGAAATCTTTTGTAAAAACAAAACTATCAAGAGTGTGTGTGTATATGTACTTGAGCAATCCACCAACTACTCTATCCTTTACATTTTATTTAAAAATAAAAATTTATACCTAGATACAAGTCTTCATCTTTTTGAAGTCTTCACTTGAAGCCTTCTTGACTTGGTCCAAACACCGTGCTAGCTCCTAAAACTTGACTTCAATTCCTTTGTTGAAACTATGCACCTACTAAGATCTTGATAACAAATCTGTCACTAATTAAACACAAGATCATTAGTACACATAACTGCATGAGTTGATCATCATCAAAACTAGAGTGATGGGCCTTTGGGCAACACTATAGGCTGGTGCACCTGACTGATTGACTTATCTTTTCAGATTCGTTAGAATTGGAAGGATTTAGATTAGATGAGGTGGATGCTTGATTGTGGTTGTGCTGAATGGGATTGGTTGGCGTTGACACTTGATTATCAACTCTCTTTCTTGACCTCAATGTATGACAACATTACATTGATTTAATGAATGATCCTCAGCCAAATGAGCTTGTTGAGAATTCCTCGGATTGGTTATTGGCTGACTAGGCAGGGTACCCTTCTGTCTCTCATTCTGTGGAGTGGCTAGTGGCTCATTTGAACCTCTAACCTCTGTATAGTTTGCATGAGAGAATCTTGATTTTTCATGTATCTTTCCATGTTTCTTTCAAAGTCAGTCATTCTCCTTTCTAGTTGAGGATTCTGGAAGGAGGATTGTGGAGCTTGGTTGGGAAGTTTTGTTGATAGTTTGGAAAGTTAGGTGGATTTTGGAGAATTATTATGGAAATTGAAAAAGTTGGGTTGAGGATTAGAAGAATTATACCATGATGGAAGTGGCTAGCATGATTTGATCGTGAATGGTCAGTGTTATTTTGGCTCCATGAGAAATTAGGGTGATTTCTCCAGCCAGGATTGTACGTTGGTGCGTAAGGATTATTGTTCGGCCTTGAAAAGGCCGCATTCATCGTTAATGGTATTGTTGCTGAGCCTGAAACACAGGGCACTCCTCAAACACATGATTCAAGGCTTGACAGTAAGTGCAGCCCGGAGTTAGAAATTGGTTTGGGCTGACTTGATTGACTGGACTTGATTCCTTCGTTTCTAGAGCTTCCAGTCTTCTACCTAGGTTAGCTAACTTAGCCTTATTAGCTATGGATGATTCGATAGAATGGAGACTCTTTTTGAAGATATGGAGTTAGGATTCCTAGAGGTCTCACTAGTAGGTTCCCATTGGATGGTCTTTTCAGCTAGGTTTTCATACAAATCCATCCTTCATTTTCATCCTTCTGCAAGAATCCCCTTGGCACATACTTTCTAAGAGGGTTTTGGTAGAATAGTCTAAACCGTCATAAAGAAATTGGCATTATCGCCATTTCTCTATTCCATGATGTGGACATTGGACAAGGAGGTCTTTAAAGCGTTCAAAGTACCTCCAGAACGGTTCACTCGTTCTTACTTGAATTGCATGATGTCTTCCTAATGAGAGCGGTCTTATGAATTGGATAGAATTTCTTCAAGAATACCTTGATGAAATCATCCCAAGATGTGATAGAACCGGCCGCTAAGTGATCGGGGTAAAACCACGCACAAAAAGTGTATGTTTTGAAAGTGATATTTAAAGTGTGTGTGTGCTTGGCTTCCTCGATACTTCCGTTATAGCATAGAGGCTAAAACGAGTCGAATCCACAAGGATGGGAGGCGATAGAAGCTTTACCGGTTGATTCACGTTTTTTTAAAGATTCTTCAAAGTTTTAAAGAATGAAAAGAAAAGAATGAAAAGAGAAGTACGGTGAAATACAAAGAAGTGGAAAACATGAAAAAGAATATGTTTATGGTTTATGAAATGTTTCTAAACAAAGTGAAAAAGAATGAAAAACTCATGGCACTAACTACTAATGACTCCACTAACATGCTAACCTCTTAGTGATAGTTGCCTCACATATATCATTGGCTATCACTAGTCCTTAGTTCAAGAGCGATTCAAAGCATGACCCATATGTAACTCATCACAACCCAACTCATCAAACAAGTGCAAGCTACACTTAAACCATCAATACTATAGAAAAGTAAGCATGGAGTAAAGTAATGTTAGCTTGTTAATGGTTAGGAAGTTAGAGTGTTAGATCCATCATCATGAGCCATCAATGGCTCTTGCCATCAATGGCTCTTGCAAGAGCAAGGCCAAACTGAGGCTATTAGATTCATATGAATTATCATAAAAGAAGTTAGCAAGTTAGTAGTTAGTAGTTAGTTGCCATGAGAGAAAGTTAGCTACACATGTAAAAGAGATTAGAGAGAAGAAAACATAGAGAGGTAAAGAGAGCACCTTTCATAGATTGTCACCTTCTATTACAAGCACTCTTACATTCCAAGCATGAACCACTCTCTCTCCCTATTACAAGATCTACAAAATGGAAAATACAATAGAAGAAGAGGAACTAACCTAAACTAAACCACCCTAAACTACAACATGGAATGAAAACTACTCATAAAACTCTGCATATCTTTTCTCTGGAAATCCACGGGGGTACTTATAGACACCAGGGCAACAGGGGGCCAGGGGACAAACCCTGGCCCAAAACACGCCGCGCGCCGCGGCCGTACGGCCGCGGAAACGCGGCTTGGGCTGCGTTTTCGCGGCCCCTTGGTGGCCGCGCGCGCGGCGCCTCGAGCGAGCGCGGCCCATTCTGTCTCCTGTCAGTTCTGTGCCCGGTTTCTAGTTTTGCACCCTGGTTTTGACGAATCAGCTCTTCTAGGTCAATGGCTATGATAATAGGCTTTTAATCACCAATTAAATTGTGATTTAGATCTTCTTCTTCATTTGCACACCATGACCTAGGATCAAGCAATTAAGGTATTATTAACAGAATTTATTATCAAATAAATGTGAGAATATGATGAAAATTATGCAAAATTAGAGACTAATCACACCCCCACACTTATCTTTTGCTTGTCCCGAGAAAAACAAAAAAAACCTAAGGAAATTATTACACCACTTTCGCAGGTGACGCGATTGCACTGAGCATGTGCAACAAGCCGTTAAACCTCTAAGTTTCCCCTAGAGGAGGAGTTTTGTCTCCTGAGGGTTTTCAGCAGATTACACCCACAAAATCCATAAAGAAGAAAATTAAATGTTAGTATTTTTAAATCGTATTGAAATAGAGAAAAGTGGTGAAAATTTTTTTGAAAATATAAGTGATCCAAGGTCAGAGGTTAACCAGAAATTGTTCTTTCTTAAACTAAGTCAAAATGCAAAAAATCTTGTAATAAATTAAATGTAAGAATTTAAAATTGAATTGACTCTTTGATCTTCATAAAATTCTTAGAAAATATGCACTTTGTGAACTGTGAAGGTTTTTTGGGATATCGACTCTAACTTTCATGTCATTTATTTATATTATATATATATATATATATCATTTTCTTCCCTTAGTTTTCTTAGGCTTTCTTATTTACGGGGTAGTGAGCCTTTAGCCGGTGACTCCCAAACCAGATGGTCTTAGGGCACCAGATGAGAAAACATCCCTCGGACTTAAGGACTCGAGTAAACAAGGCCACAAAACTAAAGGGGATTATTTATTTATTTATTTATTTATTTGATCCACCGTTTTAGGTGTGAATAATCATGCTTCCTGAGGCATAATTACCCAACTTCAATAAGTGATTTTTATTTTCATCATTTTTTTCTATTTTTATGGCATTTCCAGTCTTATTTCAATCCCTAAAATTGTGTAAGTGTGAAGTGCATAAATCTAAAACAAAAAATTCAAGATCAAATTATCTTTTCAATCTTACTTTCTTATCCTAAAATTTAAACAAGATCTATTATTTTGACTTGGTTTAAAAATTTCATAATTTTAGGTCTCCTAATTCCTAAGATAACTTAATTTTCTTAAAAATGGATCAAAACTATTTCTCTTAATTCAAAAAGTTTTGTAAAAAGAAAAAAAAGAGTTTTTATAAAAGATTTTTTTTTAAATTAAAAGAAGTGTAAAAGAAAGAAAATATAAAACTAACTATGTTAGTAAACCTTCCCCACACTTATCTCATGCATGGTCCTCAATGCATCGTGAATGTGTAAATACATGAAACAAATGGAGAGGGAAGGAAGATGACCTTAAGGGGGTGGCTCCGGTGGTGGTCTGATTGGGCCAAGCGTTGCGACCCAATCAAGATAGCGTGGATCATGTAGGAACCCACAATGACCTTTCTAATATGACCCAATAAAATGTTGATTGAATGAATGATCTTATTTAAAAAGTTACCCCATCTAATTTCCAATTTCAAAATAATTACTGAGTCATTTTTGTCAACAGTCTTGTCAACAATGAAGTGTGATTTTGGAAGATGATGGATTAGACTCAAAGGGATCAGGAATAAAAAACCGACACCGACTCAGGAATTTGACTCAGATCAAGTCAAGAGTCAACAATGAGAGTCGAAATTGGTTCAAAAACAGGGTCCAAACCAAAAAAATTGATATTTCACACACTTTCCCCAATAATGAAGTGTGATCATGAGAGATTGGTGATTCCATTTCGCGGTGAATTGGTACAGGATTCAATGTTGACTCCGAAATAGAGAAAAAATCTGGTAAAGATACAGGAGTCATTATTGAATCAAAAAGTGAAATGGAATTACTAATATGAGGTTCAGGATCACATTCAAGATCAAGTTCAATTTCGAGAAAAGGATAATTGCTAAAATGTCAAGGTGGTTCTCAAAATTTTGGGCAAGTTCAAATGGATATAATGAAATTGAATTGATTTTCGTCCACGGAAGGAATGTGAAGGGTGAAACGATCGAGTCAAATTTAGGAAGTATGGGAATCAAAACTGGCTCAAGAACGTCATTTATTACAGGTAACACTACAGGAGTCGATATTGATTCAAGGAATGGACTCGAATCGCTAACTTGAAGCTCAGGTTCACATTCATCTTCAAGTTCAATTTCAGGAAATGGATAACTTGCCAAAGTAGTAGGATTCAGATATTGGTCAAGTTCAGGTTGGTATGATAAATTGAAGCGGGATTTCCAAAATGGCAAGATTCATGAACATTTGATGGACATGGGAAGTCAATCGTATTTTGCATTATGCGCTCGGTCTCTTGCACGAATTCCATAGTTTTTTCCACAATGATTTTCTTTGAGTTTTTCTGGGAAAGAACTACATGAATTTTGAAAATTTTGTGGACATGATGAGGCCATATTGTTTCAAGTTGTTTTTGGGCCTCTATTGCTTCTTCTAAAGTCCTTTGTAATGATGATTTTTCTTCAATAGGTGGCTCAGGAAAAGGAGGATATGAAGCAGAATTGGAATTGGGGAATGAATGTGTGAAAATTGTGAACAATGTGGTTGAAAATCTGACTTAGGGGAGGTGAATCCCCATTGACTCTGTGAAGAGTTGAAATTATTTTTGAAATTATAGTCATATGGTTGAGGATATGGGTCATATTGATTCGGATAATCCCAACTCGGCATAAATGGTTGGTTCATGTTGTACATAGCTGGGTCGGAGTTATCCGAATCAAATGAGGTCGGAGTGAAATATGGATTCATATTAGGATTGAAAGAATTATTGTGGTTAAAATCCATATCACAATTTACAAAAAAGAAGAAACAAAACAAACAAACAACAAAAAAAGAAAAAGAAAACAAGCCTATGCTAGGGTTGACTTAGACCTAGACGACTCCTAACTGGTTAGACTGTCCACGGGGGGTTTATTGTCGGAAGCTGACCACGAGTTAATCGGCCAGGTAGGGGCAAGATTGGTGGGAGGTATCCGTGCCGGAGCAATGGGCCTAATTATGCCAAACCACCGTTCTTCAAGGTTTCGCCTCTCAATCCCAACCTTAGACACCGATTTAGCAAAGAAGTGGGAAACATAGAAAAGAATATGTTTATGGTTTTTGAAATGTTTCTAAACAAAGTGAAAAAGAAAGAAAACTCATGGCACTAACTACTAATGACTCCACTAACATGCTACCTCTTAGTGATAGTTGCCTCACATGTATCATTGGCTATCACTAGTCCTTGGTTCAAGAGCGATTCAAAGCATGACCCATATGTAACTCATCAAACAAGTGCAAGCTACATTTAAACCATCAATACTATAGAAAAGTAAGCATGGAGTAAAATAATGTTAGCTTGTAGTGGTTAGAAAGTTAGAGTGTTAGATCCATCATCATGAGCCATCAATGGCTCTTGCAAGAGCAAGACCAAACCGAGGCTATTAGATTCATGTGGATTATCATAAAAAGAGTTAGCAAGTTAGTGGTTAGTAGTTAGATGCCATTGTTGGCCCGGAGGCCTTCCACTCTAGTTTTGATGATGATTAACTCATGTAGTTATGTTTACTAATAATCTTGTGATTTTAAGTTTCAGATCATTAACCAAGATATTAGTTGGTGATTAGCTTCAACAAGGAGTTTAGAAGCTTTTCATGGTGATTCAGTGCCCGAGCATCAAGATCATACTTTTGCACTCGGTGGATCACGTTTGGGATCGAGCCGGCTTGAAGATTGAAGATCGTCAAGAAGACTTATAATATCCATAGTTTAGTTTAGTGTGTTTAGATCCATGTGTAAAGATAAGAATAGTTGATATGCTCAAGTGCACAATACACACACGTTTTATGTTTTGGTATTTTTAACAAAACATATTTTTGGATTTAAAGACAAAAACTATATATATATGTTTCATGTATATTGGACTTATGTCCATATGCAACATGCTTCAATGTGTTTAAATATCATATTTTTGTATTTCTATGAGTTTTAGAAAAAAATCAGATTTCCTATTGAAAAATCCAAGTTTGATAAAATACAAGTTTTTGATTTTTGTTAAAATGATAAGACACAAAAATAGTTCAAATTGCTTGATATTTGAGTTGAAATTTTTATCACATGTTTATATTTCAATGCAAAATGTTAAAACTATTTTTGGGGATTTTTACAAGATTTAAAAAATTTTAGAAATATTTTTAACATGAGTTTCTGACCCGAATAGGGCTGACAGGCCAGGTCGGCCGACCGCAAGGTCGACCGCACCAAGGGCCGGTCGACCGGTTGCGGTCGACCGACGTGCACAGCCTGTGCACGTCTGGCAGTCATTGGGCCGGTCGCCGGACGGACGACCGGACCAGAGAGCTCTGCTCTCTGTATCTGGCGGTTGGCCGGGTCGGTCGACCGGGATGGCCAAACGGTCATAATTATGACCGTTGGCGGTCGGCCGGGCCGGTCGACCGCAAGCCTGTCAGGCTGACAGATCAGCCTAACGGCTAGTTTCTGATTGGGCTATAAATACCCCATTTCTTCATGGTTTAACCAAGATTTTTCTGAGCTAATTTTTCCCTACTCTCTGGTTTTAAAAAGAAGTTTTCAAAATAGTTTTAAAGAGCAAAAAGATTCATCTTGTTTGTTTTTAAGTGTTTTGTTCATTTCAAAGAAATTAGTTTTGGGAATTGTTTTTGAGCTAAAAATTTCTATATCATTTTTGGTATTTTCCCAAGAGTATTTCTTTGATCAAAACACTTGTTTTCCACACTTGAGCTTATCTTCTATCCTATTCTATTAGGATCTTGTTTGTGGAAAAAGAAAAAGAGAGATTGTTTGAGGTTGTGGAAACCTCTAAGTTGTAAACCCTCCTTGTTTTGTGTATCCCTCTTTGGTAGAGGTTGATCGGAGTGGTATTGGTTTGCTCCCTCTTCAGTAGAGGTTGAGATTTGTGTTTGCTCCCTCAAGTGTGAGGTGCTAGGGCCTTATCCCTCTTCGGTAGAGGTGGATTGTGGTTGTATTGCCTCGGTGGCATTATAAGGTTGAGAGAGGAGTTCGGTACTCCTATAGTGGATTAGAAATCCTTCTCGGTGAAGGCGGGGACGTAGAGCTAGGGGCTCGAACCTCGGAACATATCATTGTGTTTGCGTTTGATCCATTGTCTCTCTAACTCTTTCTCATTTATTTGTGCAAAGCATCATTCATTCATTCATATCTATTTGCTTGTGTTGTCCTTGCATTGATTCTTATTGCTTATTCATTATATGTTTGGATTGCTTGTGTGTGTGCCTCACTTGTACTTATCCACAAGAGCTTCATATAGCACCTCAACCCTTATCTAGGGGAATCAAGAGGAGTTAGTCCAGAGCCCTTCACGGGGAATTCGGCTACAGTTGTTGGTGTTTTAAGTGTGTTGCAATATTTATTTTAGCTTCCGCATTTAGCGCATCTAGTTTCTAAATTAGCATAATCACCTATTCACCCCCCCTTAGGTAGTTTTCAGTCATGAGAGAAAAGTTAGCTACACATGTAAAAGAGATTAGAGAGAAAAAACATAGAGAGGTAAAGAGAGCACCTTTCATAGATTGTCACCTTCTATTACAAGCATTCTTACATTCCGAGCATGAACCACTTCTCTCCCTATTACAAGATCTACAAAATAAAAAATACAATGAAAGAAGAGGAACTAACCTAAACTACCCTAAACTACAACATGGAATGAAAACTACTCAAAACTCTGCATATCTTTTCTCTGGAAATCCCACGGGGGTATTTATAGACACCAGGGCAACAGGGGGCCAGGGGACAAACCCTGGCCCAAAACGCGCGGCGCGCGCGCGGCCGTACGGCCGCGCGCGCGGCGCCTTGAGCCGCGCGCAGCCCAGTCTGTCTCCTAACAGTTCTGGTGCCCCGTTTCTGGTTTTGCACCCCTGGTTTTGACAAATCAGCTCTTCTAGGTCAATGGCTATGATAATTGGCTTTTAATCACCAATTAAATGGTGATTTAGATCTTCTTCTCATTTGCACACCATGAACTTAGGATCAAGCAAGTAAGGTATTATTAGCAGAATTTATTATCAAATAAATGTGAGAATATGATGAAAATTATGCAAAATTAGAGACTAATCACTAAGATGTAAAGCCATTTCTTTGCCAGGTCCTTAAGTGCGAAAAGGACAAATCTCAACCTAATAGCATCGTCTATAAGGTGTGGGATTTTCATCATTAGACATACTTCCTCAAATTCTCTTATGAAGAAGTAAGCATCTTCGGACTCTAAGCCATGAAACTTGGGGAGTGCGTTGATGAATTGAGGCTTGAGCTCAAAATTGTATTCACCAACCGATGGAAGTAGAATGCAAGATGGAAGTGTCTAATGGGGGTAGAAACTATCCTGCAATGATGTTGATTGAGTCATTACCGGATCTGGTCTTGGTTCAAACTTGGGTGGTGATGTGTTTCTAGTCAACCTAGATGAATTAGGGTCTCTTGACCACACTTGCATACACAAACACAATCACAATCACAAACAAGTTTACCAACAGTCAACAAGAGTAATCAACCAAGCCTAGTCTAAGGTAACCTCGACCTAGACAACTCCTAACTGGTGATTGTCCACAGGTGGTATAATGTAGACTTTGACCACAAGCTAATCAGCCAGGTCAGGGCAAGATTGGTGGGAGGTTATCCGTCAAAGACGTTCCTTAATTAAGTAACCACCAACCTTCGGGCTTTCGGCCCTCAATCCCCTTCCTAGACACTGATTTGGCAGGAGTCAATTTCCAACACCTTCCCCTTAAGATAATCTCCTAGTAAGTTCGAGATGTCCCTAAGGCCAACGTCTATCAGATTTTACTTAGGCTTAGGTTGTGCGTGCTTGGAGATGGTTTGTGGGCTAAGGAAGGGTAATGACTTCCCCACCTTATCTTGAATTGGGTTTTGCCCTTAGAGTTAATTGTGCAAAGTGTGCAAGATATAGAAAAGTAGCATTCAAAAGCAAATATCACCCAAGAATGTTTCCTAAACTATATGCTATGCATACGTACCTTGTCTCCAGCTCTCTTCAACAGTAATTGTAAAGTAAACGCAATCAGACAAATGCCTAGAATGCAAGTCTAAACGTTTTTTAAGCAATTAACAATCACTCAAATTACTGTTGGATTAAAACAGGGATGGTGGATAGCAGATATAGCAAGAATATAACATACAAAAACTTAATTTTTTTGCGAGCAATATGTCCTACAAAAAGAGTTTTAGTAGTCCAATGGAATTTTCAGTTTTTGCAACGCAATTTCTTGAAATTCTGTTTCCTACTTTTGAGAGTAGGGGCACAGAATTTGCAAGTCTTCTCTTGCAAAGCTTGAATGCTAGATCTGAATCTTCAAGTCCCTGAAATAACACACAAAACTTGTTTAAAAAATAAATACACCGTTTCCTCCCCGGCAACGGCGCAAAAATTGATTGCTAAAATGAAAGAACACTCAAAGAGTTAAGAATTTACCGGTAGCTTGTGGCTAACGGGTCGTATCCACGAGGAGGAATGCGATGAAAGCTTTTTGGTGATTCGTTTAATAACAAAGAATTGTGCTCGTTTTTTTTAGTGAAAAGAGAATGGAAAGAAGGAGATGATTAAAAGAGAAATTGCAACTTTAGAGAAGGCTTTGAAGAAGGTGATTTAAAAAGCTCGAAAATTGTTTGTTGATTATAATAAGGAAGAAAATCTGGGCTCACTATCTCACTACTTAACTGTTCATTCTTTTATTGAAATCCTAAATGCCTCAACTAGATCATACAAAACTTAAGATTGACTTTAGAAAGTTTGAAGTAAAGCACATAAGATGGTTGGAAGAGTTCACTCTTTTCTTTAAGAAATCGTTTTGAATCGGATGTTAAATCATCAAGCGCGAAGAAGCAAGTATGAAATAAAAACAGTTCAAGAAACGTTCTTAAAAGAAGTACGAGTTTAAAAATTCAAACCTATCCTCATGTGCCTTCAAGAACACTTTCAAGAAAAAAGGCTTTAAGTCAGGCATTCAAATGATTCATTGGGTCTTTTCGTAAAATCAGAAGAAAAGAAGAATTGAAGAGAGGTACAATAGTGAGCCCAGAAACCGATCTAGCTACTCATGAAAAACAAATAAGAAAGCAAGTAAATAACGCATGACATACCGTAATATGAGTGGAAGAAAATGTGGCTTGATTCTTGTATTGATGTCACTTCAATCTTCAAGTACAAGCATTCAATTCCTCTCTCTCACAAGTATTTGTACTGGACTACAAATTGAAAAATAAAATACAACTTTTGTACTATCTAACAAAGAGCCTAAATCCTGAGAAAATAAACAAAAATTCTAATCCTAGTCTTCGCTCCTTTTTCCTCTGTTGAAACTGGTATTTATAGGGAAAAATCAGAGGGGGGAGATCCCGGGAAGATTGGGGGAGCAAACGCTCCCCAACAGACTTCAACAAGCCACGGAAATGTGGGTGGCCACACCCAATGGTAGAGATATCTGGTTTGATGATTTGCCCATATCTTCTGCTGGTTTTCTCATTTCAGCTTCAGGATTTTGACGAAACAGCCTTTGATTGTTGGCTTCAACCGCTTGATTCAGGGATGATTCTTCAATCGGTTTTCAACCTCTCTGATTTGCCAAGATTTTGCCCTGATTCCTTGATTTCAAATTATTCTGATTTAAGTCAGAATTTGGTGGCTTTTGGGCTTGTTTCTCTTTCCTTTCTCTTAGCAATTGGGCCTACATTTAACAAAGGAAAGAAGACTTATTAATAGGATTTATTAGCTAAAAAGTATGATAAGGTGACAATGTATATGCAATATATGTGACTAATCAATGATGTAATATGAATTGGGACTGAGTTAATCTTATTAGTTATGTGCTGATCGCCTCCATATCAAGGTAATTATGCAAGGATTCCAAGTAAGTGATCAACCGGGAAAAGGTAAGTTTTTCTTTTAGATTTTCTTTCTTTCTTTTAATCTTTAGTTTGATCCCTCCATCACCAAATCTCTACTATTTTCACTTTCTTTGTACAAAAACACCATCTCTTTCTATCTATCACTTTCACAAGTTAATATACCTTATTTCTTTTTTTTTCTTTTTCTTTTTAAGAACTAAAAGAAGAACTTTAACCATTTTTTGTAACTTAAAAAAGAACTTGTAAAAAGCTTCCATCACTAGCCCCTCCTTGAAGATCATGACCCGCATGGCCACTTGCTATTGCGGTAGCATTGAGTACCTTGCACTTCTAATTTGTATTTCTGAAATTCTATATTTTGTGTGCAGGTTCCAACTTGATCAAGTCCCACTTGATTGCGGTAAAACGCATTATTATATATCTTACGGGCACTATTAGAATGGGCTTGTGGTATTCGAAGACCGGACAATTTTTCATGACGAGTTTTTTAGATGGTGACTATGCCGGTTATAGAGTAGATAGGAAGACATAAGTAGAACTTGTCAATTTCTAAAAATTATCTTATTTCATGGTCTTCCAAGAAACAAATTCTGTAACCCTCTCAACCGCTGAGGCAGAGTATGTTGCGGCCGAGGCTTGTTGTGCACAAGTCCTTTGGATGAAACATACTCTTCTTGACAATGATTTGCATTATGATCATATTAAAATATTTTGTGATAATACTAATACTATTCATATGACTAAAAGTGCAAATCAACATAGTAAGACAAAGCACATAGAAATTCGATATTACTTTCTTAGAGATCACTATGAGAAAGGAGATATTGATATTGATTATGTTTCAACTGATTTTCAACTAGCAGATATTTTTCCAAGTCACTTGATTTTAACAGATTTTCTTTCATTTGTGGTTAACTAAATGTTTGTAGTATAGATTCATGAGTTTTTCCTTATGTTTATAAAATCTATTCTTGTTTTTAATTATTTTGCTTACCTTTTTGATGCATGACAAAAAGGAGGAGAAGTATTATTTTGAGTATTTATTGGTATTTATTATTAGTTGTTCATGAGTTTATCGAGTATCTATTCTTAGTTTGCTTTTGAGTTTATTGAGTGTCTATTCTTAGTTGTTCATTCTCATATGCAATACCTTTGTTATACATTATCATTATACATTGTCAAATTATCATATAACTTGTTGATATCTTGTACTTGATAGATAAGCATAACTTGAGGGGGATGTTTTTTCGAAGTTCTTTCCTTTCATTTCTTTTAAATAGCTTGTATGTTTTTTTAATTATCAAAAAGGGGGAGAGTGTTGGCCTAAAGGTTTTGTGTTTCGATGATAACAAAGCAAATGTAGTTATTTAGTACTAATCAAGTTCAAGTGTTTTAAGTATGTTTCAGGGTTGAAGAAGATCTAACAGGTTTCTTCCTCTAAAGGAAGGTGTTGATGGCTCTAGGGTACTCGAGTACGGGAATGAAGCTCAAAGCATTCAACGTCGCTATTAGAGAAGCCCACTTTAAGATTCTTGTAGTCAATTAAAATCTTATAAGAATCTAGTTTGTTAAAGAGTAGAAACAGATTTGATGCTCAAAGATATACACTCAAAAAATGCATGTTTAGAAAGATCAGTTATTTTGTATTGGCATTTTTGACATGTTTGGTTTTGATACTTGTTCCACATTTTCTTAAAAATTTATATCTCTGTTTAGAACTTGTTCTCCTTGCTATACATGTCTTTACCTCTTTCAAAACTCATATAAAATTATTTAAAAATTTCTTTATTTTTAAAACTGGCCTTGGGTATGATTTTAGCCTAGGTCAGTCGACTGAGCGGTCAACCGTGCCTTACAGGCCAGAACGGTCGACCGCACGGTCGACCGAACCTCTGGCAGAGGGGTGCACACGTTAGTGCACGTTCCCGGTCAACCGATCCCCCTGCGGTCAACCTACTGTATTATTTTTGGTCTCGATTAAAACCGGTCGACCAAGCGGTCCACCGAGAGCCAACGGTCAAATTTTTTAAATAGCTGGTCGACCGACTGATCGACCGACAGACTATGGCAGTAACAGCCAGATTTCAAATTTTGTCTTTTTAACATATTTTTACAACGTGGTAATTTAAATTCTGAGGGTCAAATTCTTCTTTTTGTGACCTGGTAAATTATTCTAAAAGTATTTTTCTGCAGCCTGTATAAAGGGTCATTGGGATTGAATTTATACAATAACAAATTCTGTTGAAAATTAAGTTTTACTTTCAAAGAGAAAAAGTTTTCAAAATTTTCTTTTGTGCTTTCAATTTCAAAGTTTTAAATTGAGTTTTCTACTCTTAAAATCTCTCTAGTCTGATTTTCACTCTCATAGACATCCTTGGGCTTCAAATTTACTTTATACTCTATAGAGATTTGTAAGAGAGTTGTAAGAGAGTGTTTGTGGTCTCTTGATCATCAAGAGCTTGTATTCTTAATTGGCTTTGTACTACCTCTGGTATAGTGGATTGAGTTGGAGAGTTGTGTACTCTAAGTGGTTGTAATTCCTTATTGTAAGGTACCTTTGTGGAAGATCCATTAGTGGATAGTGAAATCCTTCACAGTGGTGGAGGTGGGAACGTAGAGCAGTGGCTCGAACCTTGAAACAAATCTTTCTTGTTTGCGATTGCCTTATTGTCTCTATTTCATTTACTTGTTTATCATTTATTCATTTTTGTCGATCAATACTCATCTCAACATGATAGCAATTGAGCACCTCAACTCTTATCTAAAGGAATGACAAGGAGAAGTTCAGAGCCCTTCATGGGAAATCCAGCTTCAATTCTTGTTTTTAGTGGTTGGTTTGCATCATACATTTTAAATTGTTTAGAATTTGTATTTGATTAGCTTTACACCTATTCACCCCCCTCTAGGTGTAATTACACCTAGAACAGCTCATCTCCCAGTGCTTCGTCAAAGAATACATCCTCACTCTCAAAGGAGCTATTAGATCTAGACAGTCGAGCGCTCTGCGTCCTACCCAACCACAATATGCAATCACTCAGTACAAAGTAATGGAGTGATCCAATCCTACCTACATAGATAGGGAATTATTTCTATCCTTGACGCCCTTGTATTTCAATTCCATATATTTTATTTAGTGTTGAATAAATATATATTTTTACTCCTAACTATTGTAGCCCTACAAGTTCTTCGCTCCATTGATGGAACTTCCCCCACTTGGTCGACCGCGAACCCAACTCTGCTAATGGGAATTCCCCCACTCGGAGTCAGCCCTTCTTTTTTGGGATTTCTCCCACTTGGAATTCAAAGCTTGTACATCCTATTAATGGGATTTTCCTCACTCAAAGATGGCAATGCAGGCTCCCTCTCGATTAGCCTACGGAATCGAAACCCTCGTTGTGGATCCTACTCTCACTCAGCGTCCCTACTCTTCTGAAGAGATTTTCCCCTTCTTAGAGTCCCTGTTTGATATTTTGTTGATGGATCACATCCTCCACTCAGAAAACACAAACATTAGCTTAGAGCTCCCCTTCTATGACCCACGGGCAGATTGAAAGTGCACCTAGAGGGGGGTGAATAGGTGTAAAGCTAATCTAATGTGAAAATGCAATGAATTTAAAATGGATGATGCAAACGGTCAACTTAAATCAAGAAGTGAAGTCAGATTCTTGATTAAGGGCTCCAAAACTTCTCCTCTATATTCCTCTCGATAAGAGTTAAGGTCCTCAATTTTCTTCTTGATTGAAAGAGGAAAACTGACAAGTATGAATGATGCAAGAGACGGATAGCAAGCGCAATCAAAGTAAAAAACACAAGTGCAAACAATAGAGATAAAGTAAGAGTAAAAGAAAGCAATCGCAAACACAAGAGATATATTTCGAGGTTCAAGCGCTAAGCTCTATGTCCCAGCCTTTACCCCGTAAAGGATTTCACTATCCACAAAGGAGTTTTCATAACGGAACTTTCACAAAGGAACTATAAAGTTTACACAAGACTGGAGCACACAACTCTAACTCTCAATCCTTTACGCAAGAGGTAGCATAAAGCTAACAGGTTTACAAGTTCTTGGTGACCACAAAGGTCACAAGCTCTTTTTACAACTTTCTAGAGTTTTGTGTGGAGAAATAAAGCTCAGGAAGATTGTGTGAGAGAAAATTCAGTTGAGAAAAATTGAACGTGAGAGCTTAAAACTTGCTGAGTATGATTTGAAATTGAGAGCTCTTGAAACTTGAAAGCAAAAACTTGATTTTTCCTTAAAAACTTTGATTTCAAAAATTGTATAAAAACTTATTAAGTTGAGTGAGAAACTTCCCCTAGAATGACCCATATATATATAGGCAGTTGGTAAATGTCATTAGAGAGCTAAACTGGTCAATAAAATACTGATAAAGTCCTAATAAAGTGAAATATACCCGTTTGGAGATAAGATAAAACAGTTTGAAAAGAGAAAATCTCATTTTAATTCAAAATAAGCTTAAATGGTCACTGGAGTTGTCGACAGTCCAATAGGGCTATCAACAGTCCAATATGCAATAGCCAAGTTTTAGCCATTACAGAGCTTGATTGTCAATAGTCTTACGAGTCTGAGACTGTCAACAACTCAGCTAATACATAGCGTGTTAGCTGTCGACAATCCTCTGGGACCGTCGAAACCAAATAAAAACCTAAGTTACTGGAAACAGTTGTCGATAGTTCTCTGAAAAGAAACTGTTGGCAGCTCAAGAGAGTTGTCGACAATCTGAGTAAAAAGGGTTTTTGAAACTTTTCTGAAATAATTTTTGTATAAATAACTTATGTAAGTGTGTGTGATTCTTGAGCATCAATTCAACACCAAAACTTAAACACTCTAAGATCTTACATAGAGTTACACTCTCTTCAAGTCTTCATCAAGAGGGCTTCTTCAAAATTCACGCTTTTGATCGTCTTAGCTGGAATCCCTTCTTTAAGTCAACTTGATTTCTTCAACCTTCTTTTTGAGAAAGAATGGAATAACTTTCAATCTCTTGAACCCTATAAGTTTATAAACACTAGAACTTGATTGGCACCAGATAACTTCATATGCTTTGTAATCATCAAAACAAAACCGAGGAGTGTACTTTTGGGCCAACAATCTCCCCCTGTTTTATAATGACAAAACACATGAGTTATTTAAGCAAATAAAATGAAGATCTTGAAAAGCTCTCCCTGAATATGCTTATATATCAAGTTCAATCATATATGACTAAATGATATAACAATAACAAAACAATCTATTTGCGTATAGATTTGCAATGTAGAACATTTTGTATAAACGGGTCAACCTCCTCCATGCCTCCAACCACCACATTAAGTATGTAATAAAAAGTAAGATACCAATAAATAACCATTAGAAACATTGCATACAAACATGAGATACAAACATAAGAATGGATAAGAGGTAATTGCATAACTTAATCTTAAATAAATAACTCATATTCTTAAATAAATGACTCATAAATCTTCTTCCCCATTTTGTCGTATATCAAAAAAGGATTCCAATTATTAATTGAAAATAGTATATTTTAAAGTTTACATGATTATCAATTTAAAAGAACATGTATACTAAATAAATGCCAAAGAAAAACAAATATTAATACCAACTTTGAGGGGGAAAAAAATAATAATTTCATGAATTCATAGTGCAAACATTCAACTCACCACAAATGAAAGAAAAACTGTTATAATCAAGTGGTTTACTAAAAATGTCCGCTAATTAAAAATCAGTAGAAACATAATTAATTTTAATATCTCCTTTCTCATAATGATCTTTAAGAAAGTGATATCGAATCTCTATATGCTTGGTCCTACTATGTTAATTTGTATTCTTGGTTATATGAATGGTACTAGTAATATCACAAAATATTTTGATTTGATCATTATGCAAATCATATCAAGGAGAGTATGTTTCATCAAAAGAACTTGACACAATAAGGCCCAGCCGCAGCATACTCTACCTTGACAGTTGAGAGGGTTACGAAATTTTATTTCTTGGAAGACCACGAAACAAAGCTATTTTCAAGAAATTGACAAGTTTCACTAGTGCTCTTTCTATCCACTCTACAACCGACATAGTCGGCATCTGAATAACTCATCATTAGAATTATCCGGTCTTCAGATACCACAAACTCATTCCAATTGTGCCATTTAGATATCTAATAATGCGTTTTACCGTAATTAGGTAAGACTCTTTAGAACAAGATTGAAATGTCTGGCCTACTAGCCGTCAAGTAAAGCAAGCTACCAATCATGCTACGATAGAGTTTAATGTCAACGTTTTTACCTTATTCATCCTTGTCTAGCTTTGTAGTGGTAGCCATGGGAGTCTTGATAATTTTTCGCAATTTCAAGCCCAAATTTCTTGTTAAGCCCTCTTTTATAGTTAGTTTGATTAATAAAGATCCCATCACTCCTTTGCTTGATTTGGAGTCGAGGAAGTAGTTAAGCTCTCCCATCATACACATCAAACTCTTTCTTCATGCATGAGATAATCTTTATAAAGCTTTTCATTAGTAGATTTAAAAATGATATCATCAACATATATCTGCACTATCAAGATATCATTATCTACATGTTTGTTGACAAGGTGGTATCAATTTTACCTTTAACAAAATCATTGAAAACAACAAAACTACTTAATCTTTCATATCAAGCTCTTAGAGCTTGTTTTAAATCATATAAAACTTTTAAGTTTAGAAACAAAATCCGAATGTGTAGAATCAACAAACCCAGGGGTTGTTCAACACGCCCCTTCTCTTCGATGAAACCATTTAAAAATGCGCTTTTAACATTCATTTGAAAAAGCTTAAAATCATTGAGAAGTAAAGGCAAGTGTCATCCGTATGGCTTCTACCCGTGCTACGGGTGCAAAATTTTCATAAAATTTATTCCTTCGACTTGGGTGTAACCTTAGGCTACTAACCTAGTTTTATTTCTAATAACATTTCCTGACTCATCCAACTTATTCCTAAAGATCCATTTAGTACCAATAGTTGGTATCATAAGCCCTAGGAACAAGATACCAAATTTGATTATGCTCAAATTGATTGAGCTGCTCTTTCATTGCAAGTAACCAATATGAGTCACCCTCAGCTTCAAGAATACTCTTGGGCTCATTATGAGAAATAAATGCAAAATGACCACGTATGTCATGGAGTTTGGAGTGAGTAGTTACCCCTTTAGATACATCACCTATGATGAGATCCTTGGGATGTCTTGTAACATATCTCCAATCTTTTGAAAGTAGTTGAGTTGACTCTGCTTCAATATCTTGGACTTCACCATTTGTATCATCCTTTCGCATGTCTTCCTCTCCTTGAGCCGGCGAATCCTTCACTGAAATTTTTTTCAATGTCTTCACCTAAGGAATCAATCTCTATAACATTCTTTATAAGAGCGTTAGATCCTCAAACTTAACATGCATAGACTCTTCAATAGTCAATATTGACCCATTGAAGACTCTATAAGCCTTACTAGTATTTGAATACCCAATAAATATAGCTTCATAAGACTTGACATCAAATTTGCTTAGATTATCCTTCGTGCAAAAATAAAACATTTACGACCAAAAACTCTAAAATATGACATTTAGTTTTCTCAAATAGTAAATCTCAAAATGGTTTTAGAAGTATTTTTACAAAAATAAACTCTATTTTGATATGTAACATGAGGTGTTTATGGCCTTGGCCATAAATATTGAGAGTCTGTATTCACTTATCATAGTCTTGCCATCTCTTAGAGAGTGCGATTCTTCTTTTCGATGACTCTATTTGTTGTAGAGTTCTAGGACAAAAAAATTTCATGTTTAATTCTATTTTCTTCATAATAAGTGATAAAGGAATGGCTGATAAACTCACCACCTCTATCACTCCTAATGTGCAAAATTAGAAATTTTTTCTTTTTCAACTGTGTTTCTAAAAATATTGAAACGCGAAAAAGTTTTATCTTTATGTTCTAAAAGAAAACCCATGTAACCTTGAAAAATCATCAACTAAAACAAAATAAAGCAGTTACCACTAAGTCTTTTGATTTTAGTTGGGTCAAACAAATTCATGTGGATTAACTCTAAAGGCCTACATGTCATGATATCTTAATTATTTTAAAAGAGGACTTGATTTGTTTCACAAGTGGGCATACATCACAAATACGGTCTTCTTCAATTTTCAAGTAAGGAATACCCTTCACCAAATTCTTAGAGTTAATTTAGGTAGACGATCAAAAGAAACATGACTTAGTCTCCTATGCCATAACCAAGAATCTTTATTAAAAGCATTCAAACAAGTGGCATTGCATTTTAAATTAAGCATGTCAATCACATAAACAATGTTTTCATGAAAACCGAAAAGAACACAAGTATTTATTTTCTTTTCTAAAATCTCAAAAGTGAAATCATCAAAATTAACTTTAAAACATTTATCATAAAGTTGACTAATGCTCTAGAGATTATGCTTAAGACCTTCAGTCAAAACAACATTCTCAATTAGAAGAGATGAATCAATCGTGATATTACCTATACCAATAATTTTACCTTTTAAATTATCTCTGAAGGTGACAATGCCACCTTCATGGTACTTAGATAGAGTTGCAGAGTTGTTGATATCTCAAGTCAGATGTCTTGAACAACTACTATCAAGGTATCATCACTCCTTATGTTTTGGAGCCTTGGTGCAAACCTATATCAATTAATAAAAGAGTTGACTTTGGTGGTACCCAAATTTTCTTGGGTCTTAGAGTGTTAGTCTTCCTAACCCAAACATGATCATTAGAAGTATTAATTCTACTTTCGGCCACAATAGGTGCTTGAGTACACCTCGGCATATAAAAATACATGATGTGAGTGTGCATGATGAGCATGTGTAGCAAGGGCATTTTTAGTGTGTGTGCATGGTGTGCATGATGTGCATGAGATTGAGCATGTGTTTTATGAGAAATATATGATTTTCTTTAAGTTTGTCTCTTGGGAAATATAGCCTCTAATCTAGCCTTATCTAACTTACATTTTTTTTTAGAGCATTGCTCAAAGTGTCAATCTTTATTTTCAAAGTGAAAATCTCATTTTCATCAATAATTGAAAATTTTCTTTGCAAGAAATTTTGTGTAATCATTTTATGTCTTTTGAAGAGTGAAAGACAAAATCTCTTTTTTATTGGAAATGCTAACTAGTTGATTTTGATGAAATTTATTTTCTTTTTCATTTTAAATACTTTTTTTGAGAAAATCATAGTTGTTAGAAAGTTCTTCAAAAGCTTCACCCAATTCATCCATGGATAATTTGCATTCATTAAGAGAAGGTTCGGATTTTACCTTAGGTGTGTCTCATTTACCATGAAGCACACATGCGCCGTGTCCACCTCTTCTTTAGATTCGCTCTATGAATCCTATGTTGCCTTTAAGGCTTTCTTCTTGTATAGATTCTTGGAGGTTGAGGGTTTTCTCTTTGTCTCCAGACAATCGACAACGATATGTTCGGGTTTTCTACAATTGTAGCAAACGATTTTCTTGTCCTCTTCCTTTGCCATCTTTTCTGGTTGTTGAACTTGGCCTTGTAGTGCATCCTCCTTACATTCTTTATTAGGAGAGAAAGATCTTCATCATCTTCTTCTTCATCATCTTCATCAGAGATGGTAGGAGTAGATTTGAAGGTAATAATCTTTTCTTTGGGGTGCCTTCTCCTCTCTAGCCTTTCATTCCATCTCCTGGATTTTTAAGTTCCCAAGTGGCCAATAAGCTCCATCTCTTACTCATCGTTAAGTTCCTTCAATATAGTAGATTTGACCTCCCAAGATGGTAGAAAAGCACGTATGATTTGGTCATTATCAATTTCATTACCTAAAGAAGTAAGACCATTGGTGATTTTAGTAAACTTAGTAATCATGTCATCAATGGATTCATTCTCATTCATAGAAAAAAATTATATTGAGAACACAAGAGATCAATTTAGTTCTTTTGACTTGTGATGTCCCCTCGTATGTGACAACCAAGTGTGATCAAATCTTGTGGGCGGATTTGCAATGAATTACCCCAGCAATGTCATCATCATTCAAGGCTTGAAGTAAGGCACAGTGTGCCTTCGTATTAGCCAAATTTCTTAGTGACAATTTCGGACCAAGTGTCCTCATCACCATTGGGTACACTAAAGGGTTTGGTCACTGCCTTTGCAACCCAGCTTTCTAGGGATTGCAAGAAGATGGTCATCTTAACTTCTCATATGGGAAAGATAACGCCATCAAATTTGGGTGGAGTCTTAATTCCTTCGGCCTTGGATACTAGTGTAGAAAACAAGCAAATGATGCAAAAAGTTGAGTGATTAGCTAATGGATCTCTCTAAGGTGGTTAAACTAAAAACTAGACTTCAAGTCTCTGATACAAATTAAAACTGCACCTAGAATGAGGGTGAATAGGTGTAAAGCTAATCTAATACAGAAATGCAATGAATTTAAAATAGATGGTGCAAACAGTTAACTCAAACCAATAAGTGAAGCCGGATTTTCAATTAAGGGCTCTAGAACTTCTCTATATTCCTCTAGATAAGAGTTGAGATGCTCAATTGCCTTCTTGATTGAAAGAGAAAAAATCGACAAGTATGAAGGATGCAAGAGATAGATAGGAAGTGCAATCAAAGTAAAAAATACAAGTGCAAGTAATAGAGATAGAATAAGAGTAAGAGAGAAAGCAATCACAAACACAAAAAATTATTTTAAGGTTCAAACACTAAGCTCTATGATTAGTTTCTAAATATGCATATTTCATACCGCATCTTCAAATTTATTCAATATTAAATTCTGTTAATAACACATCTTTTGTATGATTCTAGGTCCATGGCATGAAATGAAGAAGAAACTGAAAAATCCCATTTATTTTGTGATTTAAAGCCTACACATATAGCCATTGACTTTGGAAGCCTATCTGTCAAATTTGGGAACAGATTCAGATAAAGCGACAGAGGTATAAGGAGTGGTGTGCAGTAGGAGGCTGCACACCCTGGCACGGCATGCGCGGCCCCAGAAGGGAAATGCGGCAAAAACTGCAGCTCTGCGGCCTTCTGATTGGGCCACATGTCATGTTTTGACTCGTGGCCCCGTGATGCTTCTTGGTGCCCCCAGCCTATAAATACCCCAGGTTTTTCAGAACAGAGGAGAGGAGAGTTTTTAGGGTAGTTTCCTTTCTTTAGTTTAAATTAGTTCTTCTTTTTCTTCCTTTTTTGTGTTTTTCATTTCTTATAAATCCTGTAATAGAGAAGAGAATAGTATATAGGCTGAAAGCAAGAGTGCTTGTAATGGAGGGTGACACTCTATGAAAGGTTCTCTTTTTTCTCTACTTGTTTTCTTCTCTCTAACTCTTTACATGTTTAGCTAATTTTCTTCTCATAGCAACTAACTACTAACCACTAACTATGCTAACTTCTTACTTAATAATCCACATGAATCTAATAGTCTCTACTTGACCTTGCTCGTACAAGAGCCATTAATAGCGCATAATGATGGATCCTAACTCTCTAATATCCTAACTCTCTAACAAGCTAACATTACTTTATTCCATGCTTGCTCTTATTTAGTTTTGATGGTTTAAGTGTAACTTATACTTGTTTGTTGAGTTTAGATGTGATGAGTTATCTTATGGATCATGCTTTGAAACGCTCTTAAATCAAGGACTAGTGATGACCAAGGATGCATGTGAGGAACTATCACTAAGAGATTAGCATGGTTAGTAGAGCTATTAGTAGTAGCAGCCATGAGTTTTCTTTCCTTTTTACTTTGTTTTAGACATAATTTCAAAAATCACAAATATCTTCTCTTCAATATTTCTATCTTTGTTTTCACAGTACACTTATCTTTTCATTCTTGTTTTCTTTTTTTTTCATTCTTTAAAACATAGAAGAACTGTTAACACACACATGAATAAACCGGTAAAACTTCTATCGCTTCCCGTCCTTATGATTCGAGCCGTTTAATCTCTATGCTATAACAGAAGTATCGAGGAAGCCAAAGCACACATACTTTAACTCTTGATTTTAAAACAACACTTTTTTACACGATTTCACCCCGATCACTCTATGTCCCAGCCTTCACCACGTAAAGGATTTCACTATCCATAAAGGATTTTTCACAATGGAACTTCCACAAAGAAACTACAAGGTTTACACAAGACTAGAGTACACAAATCTAACTCTCATTCCTTTCCACAAGAGGTAGCTTAAAGTCAATAAGGTTTACAAGTCCTTGGTGACCACAAAGGCCACAAGCTCTCTCTTTGACACTTTATGAAGTTTTGTGTAGAGAAATGAAGCTCGAGAAGATTGTGTGAGAGAAAATTTAGTTGAGAAAAATTGAACTTGAGAGCTTAAAACTTGCTGAGAATGATTTGAAATTGAGTGCTCTTGAAACTTGAAAGAAAAAATTTGATTTTTTCTTAAAAACTTTGATTTCAAAAACTTGTATAAAAATTTGTTAACTTAATTGAGAAACTTCTCCTAGAATGACCCATATATATAGGCAGTAGATAAATGTCATTAGAGAGCTAAACCAGTCAATAAAATACTGATAAAATCCTAATAAAGTGAAATATACCCATTTGGGGATAAGACAAAACAGTTTAAAAAGAGAAAATCTCGTTTTAGCTCAAAATAGGCTTAAACGGCCACTGGAGTTGTCGACAGTCCAATAGGGCTATCGACAGTTTAGTGTGCAACGAATAAGTTTTTAGCCATTGCAGAGCTTGACTGTCGACAGTCCAATGAGCCTGTTGACAACTCAATTGATACACAGTGTATCCACTGTCGACAGTTTGGACTGTCGAAAGCAAACAAAAACCTGAGTTACTGGAAACAGCTGTCGACAGTTCTCTGAAAAGAACCTGTCCACAGGCCTATTGATAGTTCAAGAGAGCTATCGACATTCTGAGTAAAAAATAAGATTTTTGAAACATTTTTGAAATAATTTTTGTATAAATAACTTGTGCGAGTGTGTGTGATTCTTGAGCATCAATTCAACACTAAAACTTAAACACTCTAAGATCTTACATAGAGTTACACTCTTATCAAGTCTTTATCAAAAGGGCTTCTTCAAAATCCACGCTTTTAATCGTCCGAGCTTCAATCCCTTGTTTGAGTCAACTTGATTTTTTCAAAACCTTCCTTCTGAGGAAGAATGGAACAACTTTCAATCTCTTAAACCCTATAAACTTATAAATACTAGAACTTAATTATTACCGAATAACTTCATGTGGTTTGTAATTGTAACGACCCGGTCCTACAAGTACCTAGTGAGTGGTAAAATGAAGGAAGCAGAATATATATACTATAATAGTACATTCACGATAATATATAATACATGTTAGGATAATGGTGGCAGAATATAATATTCTAATAATCGGTATATCAATATTACAGGTATTTTATCAGTATTATAATATCATCAATACCTAACATGTTGTAACAGTATTACCTTTCAGTACTATATACTACATGACTATATACCATAATAATGCCAATCAGGATAAGTTCTTTATGTATCAATTTACTTTATATTATGGTATTAACATGTTAGTATTTTGAATATGGGTAATAAGATTCAGTATTTAGTTACACACTAATAATATCAGTTTGTTTAATTAATATTTATCAAGTCTTAGTTATTTCTTATTTATTGTTTAAACTAATAGTAATTGTAACAGTAACATGATAGTAACAGTGGAAATAGAAATGATCATATTACAATGCCGTGAGTACAGGAATAGAGTGTCTACAGTGAATACATAGAATACAGTGTATACATGTACATGCTGGTGGACAAGGAATCAGGAAATGTAACGCAATATAAACAAACAATAATATACATGTATCCGGCATTGCATTTTATATATACAATAATAACAATCAGTATCATCTGATAATTTACTTAATCTCTTTCAGTGTCCACATACTACTGACAGTTCATACTGGAGCCCACACCCCAGTCGAACCAATCCAGACATGGCATATAGGTACCATTATCCAAACGAGAGAATGATAAAATAGCAAGTGTTCTTGACGTCACTATTTTTGGGTTATTAAATGTATCATGTACTGGGTCTGAATAACAAGTGCACTGAGGATGCCTCCATCATGCCAACATCCCACGATATGGGATTTTAGAGGTGGCCCCCATCATATATGTGGTGTGACATTTTATCCTATGTGACACTTAGCTCACACACCATGTGCCGGACGCCAGCATGACGTGCATAGAACAGGTATATAAGATAATAACAATACTGAGTCTGATCAATAACAATATCTATAACAAGAGCACCAGAGACATCCTCGTAACCCAACACTAGGCGGAGTGAGGATTCTAGAGGTGGCCCCCACCGCGTATAGGTGTGATATGGCACTTTGCTCTGTGTGGCCCTTAGTTTCGCACATGTTCAGTCGGACACTGACATTACTGTGCTAATAACATGTATACTAAAATGCAAGTATGCTAGCTTATTAACAATATTTATAACATGCAATAAGTTAAAAGATTCTTATCAGTAATTCGATAACAAGAACAAGTATATAATGCAATAGAAGTATAGAGATATTCAAGTAACAATAATTTATTTATCAAGAACAATGATCTATGTATCAGGAATATAGGAACAATCAAAGCATGTATACAGGTGAATCCATGTAATGATGATATACGAACATGAAATAATAATATCCATATAATGGTGATACATGTATATGAGATAATAATGCTCGGTGTAATAGAGCATCAGTGTAACGGTGATACGAGTACATGAAATAACAATGTCCATTGTAACAAGCGTATACATGAAATACAATATCCAATGTACTGGAGTGTCCGGTGCACTAGATGGTACAAGTGCAGGCAATAACAATATCCGTGTAAAGGTGGTATAGTATGTGACAATATCCAGTATGCTAGTGGTTATCCCGGTGTTGTAACAATATCAGAGTGCTTAATATGAATAGGTGTCAATTGATATATATCAACATTTTTATAACATTTTCAGTATTATTAACATGATCATTATCACAGAGTAATTAGATTCAATCATCTCTTTTCAAACTCTTCACAACCATTATTAGATATCAATTTATTTATCTAAGATTTGTTTAATTTACAGTATAATAAGTAATTAACGTGTAGATAATTCATTTATATTTTATATTAAAGATAAAATTATCTTATTGAACATATTTAAAGAACTATCATGTATATTCTAATGACAGTGATTTATCATTAGTTAAAATTTATTAAATAATATTTTCATAGATACAGCAATCAGTTTCATTCAACATGATAAAAATATAATTTATAAAATAAAAACACTCACAAAGCTATCACAGGAATGTAGTTTGTCTTACTACAGTCGCAACAACTCTAAAATCGTTCAGATTGGACTCCGGAAGTTTAAGATATCGCCCGAACACTAAAAATAATGTAATTAAGTTAGATTTATAATAAAAATGTAAATTTTATTTAGCAGGGTTTTCTGCAATTTTACCTTTCTCTAATTTAAAGCGGGTTTTGGTTGCTAGCGGGTCAGGTTCATATCCAATAACCCAGACCCGTTAGACTTAAGTGATTGGGTTATTGGATAATGAGTTAATGGGTTGTAAATGGGTTTGTGGGTTTGGATTTAATATGAGAGAGAGAAAACATGAGAGAGAGAGAGAGATGAGAAGGGCAACAGGGGAGTGACACGACTGGGCTGGCTAGCCGCTGGCGCATGACGGTGGCCAGGCCGATTGCCGGTGGTAGTTGGACGGCCGCCAAAACATAGGGGAAGAGAGAGAGAGAGAGAGAGAGAGGAGAGAGAGAGAGATGAAGAGAGGGGAAAAAAGAGAGAGAGAAAGATGAGAAGAAAGGAAGACGGAGAAGAAGAAGATGATGATGATGGTGTTTGGTGGTGGTGTTGGTGGTGGTAGGAGATATGCTGCTGGAATTGAAAGAGAGGGGAAGTGGTGGTGAAGTGAGGGTGTGGATTGAGTAATTGATGGTGGTGGAACTTGGTGGAGGGTGGGTTTGATTGAAGATAAAAGAGGAGGGAATAATAGTGGTGGATTAGAGAAATGGAGAAATAGAGAGTGATTTGTGGTGATTGGCCGAAGTTAGAGACGTTGCCGACGTGAGTTGGCCGTGAAAAACACCTAGAGGGGGGTGAATAGGTGTAAGTGCTAATCTAGGAAACTAAATGCAAAACTATGTGCGCTAAATGCGGAAGTTAATGCAAATTATGCACAAACTAATACAATACAACAAGTGTAGCCGAATTCCCCTTGCGAGGCTCTGGACTAACTCCCTTGATTCCCCTTGAAATGGGTTGAGGTGCTATGTGAAGCTCTTGTTGGATGAGTATAAGTTAGGCACACACACACAAGCAATCCAAGCAATATGAAATGCACACAATCAAGCCAAGCATATAAGAATGAATTGCAATATAAAAGATGCAAGGCAACACAAGCAATGTATAAGATATGAATGAAAAGATGCTCAACACAAGTAAGTATGATATGATGATGAGTATGATGCTTTGCACAATTATAAGAGAGAGAGTTAGAGAGACAATGGATCAAAACGCAAACACCAAGATTTGTTTCGAGGTTCGAGCACCTTGCTCTACATCCCCGCCTACACCACAGTGTAGGATTTCCACTATCTCAACTCCCACCGAGGGAACCTCTACCGAAGAGGATTTCTTACAACTCTAGGAGTACCAAACTCCTCTCTCAAACAACAACCTCCTCACAACCGAGGGGTTAGGCCCGTAGCCAATACAACAACCAATCCACACACCTCTACCGAAGAGGCTCACAATCAAACTCTATCACCTCTACCTAAGAGGGATCCACAACTCAATCACCCGATCACCTCTACCGAAGAGGGATTCACAAGTATAAGGGTGTTTACAACAATGAGGTTTACAACAAACAACCTCAAACACTTCTCTTTCCTTTTTCTCTTATCTTTTTCCACAAAAACAAGATCCTAATAGTTTAGGATAGAAGATAGCTCAAGTGTGGAAACAAGTGTTTTTGGAAACAAGCAACAAAGAAAATCTTTGGGAAAATACTTGCAATATGATAGAATTGAAGATCTAAGCAAAAATCCCAAAAACTTATTTTTTTGATTTTCCAAAAACCCTAAAACAATAAAGATGAGAAGTTTTTGCACTTAAAACTCTTTTGAAAACTCTTTTAAACACTTCAGAAAACTGAAAATTTTTCTCTTGAAAAACTTGGCTAAAATCCCCAAAGAGATGGGGTTTATATAGCCCCTTTACAAAACTAGCCGTTAGGCTGAGTTGGCAGTCTGACAGACTGCCGGTCGACCGGTCCGGTCGACCGCCAACGGTCAGAATTATGACCGTTGGGCAGCAGCGATCGACCGGCCCGGTCGACCGATAAAACCCGAGAGCAGAGCTCTCAACTCGGTCGACCGGTCCGGTCGACCGGCTCTGTGCCTAACAGACGTGCACGTCTGTGCACGTCGGTCGACCGGAACGGTCGACCGGCCCTTTGGTGCGGTCGACCGGCACAGTCGACCGACCAGCCTGTCAGCACAAAAACAAGGTCAGAAATTTTGGGAAAAATATTTTATAAAAATCTTTTATCATTTCTGAAAATTCCATAAAACTTGTTTTATCATTTTATGTTAAAACATAAACATGTGATAAAAATTTCAAGACAATATAACAACATATCAATTCATTTTTGTGTCTTGCAAATTTTATCAAAAACAAAACCGGTATTTTTATCAAACTTGATTTTTCCAAAACATGAATAGGATGTCAAAATAAGTTGTTTACCAAGTTAAAGCATGTATGTATAAATAGAAAACATCTACTATACATATAACATATGTAAACTTGTTTTGATCTATTATTCATGAAAACCAAAATCAAATCATGAAACGTGTGTGTTTTGTGCACTTGAGCATATCAACTAAACTAAGCTTTACAAATGGATCTAAAACTCTATCTAAACTAGGATACCTAAGTCTTCTTGACGATCTTCATCTTCAAGTAGACTTGCTCCAAAACTCCGTGATTCTCCAAGTGCAAAGGTATGATCTTTAAGCTTTGGCACCGGAATCATCATGAATAGCTTATAAACTCCTTGTTGAAGCTAATCACCAACTAATATCCTGTTAATGATCTGAAACTTAGAAACACAAGAATATTAGTAAACATAACTACATGAGTGTTGATCATCATCAAAAACTAGAGTGGAAGGCCATTGGGCCAACAGGCCGGCGGCGTGAGTTCAGCGAAGGTGGTAGCCGGTTAAGAGAGGGAAGTGATTGAGAATTAGAGGAAAGATTAGGTGAAATAGAGAATGATTAAAGAGAGAGTAAGAAACAGAGTGAGAGAGAGAATTATTAGGAGAGGGGAGGAAAGAGACAAGGAGGTAGAGTTAGGGTCGGTGGGAAATGAGGCGGTGCAGGAAATTGGTAGAAGAAAGGAGAAGAAAACGGGGGGAAAAGAAAAAGAAAGAAAGAAAAATGATTTAAATGAGATGATGTAACGATCACTCAAAGGATCTCTCTAAGGATGTAAAGCCAAAAACTAGAGTCCTAACTCTGATACCAATTAAAATCACACCTAGAGGGGGTTGTATAGGTGTAATACTAATCAATGCACAAATTAAAAATAAGATGATGTAACGATCACTCAAAGCAAGATTAGAAGCCGTATACCCCATGAAGGGCTCTGAATTTCTTCCTCGTGATTCCTCTAAATAAGAGTTTGAAGTGCGCAATGTAATCTTATTGTGAGAATATAGATCAACAATATAAGAATGAATGAATAGAAAGTGAAAGACACAAGTAAACCAATCGGAAATACAGAGATTTGTTCGAGGTTCGAGCACCCAGCTCTACGTCCCCACCTTCACCCAGAAGGATTTTCGATCCATTGGAATTTTCACAAAGGATTACAGTCACTAGGGAGTACCCAACTACTCATCACACTACTCTAGTCCAGAGGTACTGTAGCCACAAGTACAATAATCACTTGGTGATCAAAAGACCACAAACTCTCTTTTGAAAAACTTTTCTTTACAAAACCCTAGAGAATAATATGTAGGATTGAAGCTCAAGGTTTGTAAGTGAAAATAAAACAAAGTAGAAAAGAGATTTGATTCAAAAATTTCAGAAATAAAACAGAGATTAGAGCACAAAAACTGAGAGTAAAACACTTCTTTCAAGAATACTCAAACTTTGAACTTTTTAAAAGGAATTATCTTCCTCTTCCTCTCTCTCTTTTTAATATTTCAAAAGTTTTAAACTTTTAGATTGATGAATTCACTTCCCCTTAGTTCAAAAATCCTCCATCTCTTCCCTTCTTATCTTCTTAATAGCTTTCATAGCTATTTATAGGGGGTTTCAGGGGTAGAATTGTACCTTAGAATTCCTCCATAATGGGGATTACCTCCCCACATTACGTAGGTATTAATTGACCTAGTAATTAGGGTTAGTTATAACAGAAATGTGAGTCTCGCGTTAGACGCGAACCTCGCTCTGTTGTCAGACACAGAGCTTACAGGCTTCGTCGGGTCACGTACGTGTTGAAATGCAGAGCTCAGAGGCTCGCGTTGAAGTTAAAACACGTTATACTACTCTGGCTCGTGTGATTGCTTTGAAGACACGAAGTTACTTAGCCCGCATTTAAGTTGGAATGCGAAGCTACTGATTGGTCTCTATATTGCATATTTCATACCACATCTTCACATTTATTCTATATGAAATTCTGCTAAATAATGGCTTTCTTGTGTGTTTCTAGGTCCATGCATGAAGTGAAGAAGAAGCCCAAAATCTCATTTAATTGGTGATTTTTAAAGCATAAAGATAGTTATTGACTTTGGAAGCCCATTCTGTTGCTTCTGGAAGCAGAAAACAAGGATCCAGCAGGTTGTACATGTCCCATACCCAGACCATGCCCTGCACACCCTGGTGCGGCGCCTCTGGCCACAGCATGGCTGCATTTTCGCGGCCATGCTACAGAGCCACGCATCGTACTTTGACGCGTGGCCCCGTATGGCCTCTGGTACCCCCCGATTTGCCTATAAAAGCCCAGTGTTGAGAAGAATTGAGGAAGTAGAGTTCATGAAGTAGTTTTGAGGGTAGTTTTTTCTCCTTAGGGTAGTTTAGGTTAGTTCTTTTTCTTCCTTCTCTTTTGTATTTTTCATTTCTTGTAATTCTTTTAATAGGAAAGAGAGTAGTACATGGGTGAAAAGTAAGAGCGCTTGTAATGGAAGGTGACAGTTTATGAAAGATTCTATCTTTATCTCTCCTTATTTTCTTCTCTCTAACTCTTTTTACATGTTTAGCTAATTTTCTCTCATGGAAACTAACTATTAACCACTAACTTGCTAACTTCTTACTTGATAATCCACATGAATCTAATATTCTCTACTTGGCCTTGCTCTTGCAAGAGCCATTGATAGCTCATGATGATGGATTCTAACACTCTAACATCCTAACTCTCTAACAAGCTAACATTACTTTATTCCATACTTGCTCTTATTTAGTTTTGATGGTTTAAGTGTGCTTGCACCTATTTGTTGAGTTTGGATCTGATGAGTTATCTTATGGGTCATGCTTTGAAACGCTCTTGAACCAAGGACTAGTGATGGCTAAGGATACATGTGAGGCAACTATCACTAAATGTTAGAATGGTTAGTGGAGCCATTAGTAGTTAGTAACCATGAGTTTTCTTTCCGTTTTACTTTGTTTTAGATGTGTCTCAAAAATCAGAAATATCTTTTCTACTATGTTCCTACTTCTTCGTGTTTCACTGTACTCTTCTCTTTTAATTCTTTGTTTTCTTTTCTTTTCATTTTTTAAAACATAAAAGAACTGTTAACACACACATAAATAGACCGGTAAAGCTTCTATCACTTCTCGTCCCCGTAGACTCGACCTGTTTAACCTCTATGCTATAACGAAAATATCGAGAAAGCCAAAGCATGCACTTTTAACTCGTGATTTCAAACCATACACTTTTCGTATACGTAGCCCCCCGATCAAATTTTGGCGCCGTTGCCGGGGATGGGAACGGTTTGATTTTACATTTGTGTTAACTTTTCTTCTTTGTTTTTTGTGTGCAGGTCAAATTTTTTAGCATTGCAGAAGTCCACACTTGCTTTTATGTGGTTGGGTAAATCTTGTATATTGTTATATTCTATTGCTAGTTCCTGTTACCTGTGCACTATAATTTAAGAACTAAAATATAGAAATTGGATATTTTAAAATGGTTCAGATATCTGCATCTAGGCACGTGTCGATTTCAATTCCAATATACTGTATTTTGTTCTTGTGTTGTTGTGATCTTGACGGAGATGTACATATTGTATTGCATATAGTTAGGACAAACACGTGGGTGATTTACTCTCTTTGTGTTCTCATTTTTATCTATATTACACACTTATCTGAATTGAACTTAAGAGCAATACTCAAGACAACATAAGGTAGGGAAGTCATTACCCTCCCTTCATCCAAAAATCACCTCCCAACTCACACAACCCAAACCTCAATAAAAATTGCTAGAAGTTGGTCCCTAGGGATATCTTGGACTCATTTACGAGATTGACCTAAGCGAGAAGTTGTTAGAAGTTGACTCTTATCAAATCGGTGTCAAAGGTTGGAGATTGAGAGGCGAAATCTCGAAGAACAGTGGTTTGGCATAATTAGGCCCGTTGCTCTGGCACGGATACCTCCCACTGATCTTGCCCCTACCTGACCGATTAACTTGTAGTCATATTCTGACAATGTACCCCCCATGGACAACCTAACCAGTTAGGAGTCGTTTAGCTCTAAGTTAACCATAACATAGGCTTGTTTTCTTTTTCTCTTTCTTTATTTGTTGTTTGTTTGTTTGTTTTTATTTTGTGTAAATTGTGATATGGATATCAACAACAACAATTTTTTCAATACAAACATGAATCCACATTTCACTCCGACCTTATTTGACTCGGATAACTCCAACCCGACTATGTACAACATGAACCAATCATATAGGCTAGATTAGGATTATTCGACTCAATATGACCCATATCCCCAATTTTATGACCAAGATTTTCAAAATAACTTTCACTCTTCACAGAGTTCAAGGAGATTCACCCCCCGAGTCAAATTTTCAATCACATTGTCCACAGTTTCCACAATATTCATTTCCCGCTTCACATCCTCCTTTTCCTGAACCACCAATTGAAGAAAAATCATCGTTGCAAAGGAGTTTGGAAGAAATGATAGAGGCCCAAAAATAATTTGAAAATATGGTGGCCTCATCATGCCTACAAAATTGCCAAAATTCATATAATTCTTTTCCAGAACCACTCAAAGAAAAATCATTGTAGAAAAAAATTATGAAATTCGTGTAAGAGTCTGAGCGAATAATACAAAATATGATTAACTTCAAATGTCCACCAAATTTTCATATGACTCAAGAATTATGTCATTTTGGAAACCAGCTTCCATTTCATCATACCAAACTAAACTTGACCAACATCAATTCTTGATAGTTTGGAGGTGTTATCCATTTCCTGAAATTGAACTTGAAGATGAATGTGAATCTGAGCTTCAATTTTGTAATTCGAATCCAATCCTTGAATCAATATTGACTCCTATAGTGTTACCTAACTATGTAACGTTCTTGAGCCAGTTTTGATTCTCATAATTCCTAAACTTGAATTGATCATTTCACCTATTCACATTTCTTCCATGGAGAAAAATCAAGATTCAATTTCATTACATTCATTTGAACTTGCTCAAAATTTTGAGAACCACCTTGACATTTTGGCAAGTTATCCTTTTCTAGAAATTGAACTTGAGCTTGAAAGTGATCTTGAATCTCAAGTTGGTAATTCTATTTCACTTTTTGACTCAATAATGATTCCAGTATCTTTACCAGATTTTATCTCTATCCCGGAGTCAACATTAAATTCTTGTACCAGTACACAATGAAATTGAATCACCAATATCTTATGATCACACTTCATTGATGAGAAACGTGTGTGACATTAATTCTTTGGTTTGGACCCCATTTTTGAACCAATTTTGACTTCCCATTTTAAATCTCGACTTGATCTGAGTCAAATTCCCGAGTCGGTATCGGTTTTTGTTCCTTTTCCATTTGAGTCCAAATTAATCATCTCCCAAAATCGCACTTCATTGTTGGGCAAGGATGTTAAAGAAAATGACTCAGTAATTATTTTTGAACATTAAAAATTAGATGGGGATAATTTTTTAAATAAGACCATTCACTCAATCATTCTTTTACTGGGTCGTATACTGGGTCGTATTAGAGAGGTTACTGGTGGGTTTCTGCAAGAACCACGATTTCTGAATTGAGTCGCATTTCGTAGACCAATTAGACCACCACCGGAACCATCACCTTGAGATATTTTTTCTTCCCTTTCTATTTGTTTCATGCATATACACATTCATGATGCATTGAGGACAATGCATGAGATAAGTGTAAGGGAGGGCATACTAACATAGTTAGTTTTCAATTTTCTTTCTTTTACACTTTTTTTAAGAAAATTTTTAGATTTTTATTTTGTATAAAAACTCTTTTCTTTTCTTTTTACAAAATTTTTTGAAATAGGAGAAATAGTTTTGATTTATTTTTAAGAAAATTAAGATTATCTTAGGAATTAGGAAGACCTAAAATTATGAATTTTTAAACCGAGTCAAAATAATAGATCTTATTTAAATTTTAGGATAAGAAAGTAAGATTGGAAAGATAATTTGATCTTGATTTTTTTGCCATAGATATATGCGCTTCACACTTATACAATTTTTTGGGATTGAAATAAAGACTGAAAATGCCATTAAAAAATATCATAAAAAATATAAAAAATGATGATAAAACCACTTATTGAAGCTGGGTAGTTATACTTAAGGAAGCATGATTATTCACGCCTAAAATGGTGGACAAAAATAAAATATTCCCCTTTAGTTTTGTGGCCTTGTTTATTCGAGTTCTTAAACCCGAGGGATGTTTTCTCATCTAGTGCCCTAAAACTATCTGATTTGGGAGTCACCGGTTAAAGGCTCACTACCTGGGTAAATAAGAAAGCCTAAGAAACTAAGAGAAGAAAAAAATAAGTATATACAAATAAATGACATAAAAGTAGGAGTCAAATCTCAAAAATATTCACAATTCACAAAGTGCATATTTTTCTAAGAGTTTTATGAAAGATCAAAGAATCGATTCAATTTTAAAATTCTTACATTTAATTTATAATAAGTTTTGCATTTAGACTTAGTTTAAGAAAGAATAATTTCTGGTTAACCTATGACCTTGAATCGCTTAAATTTTCTGCAAAAATATGTCAATACTTTTCTCTATTTCAAAATGTGTTTTCAAAATACTAACATTTGATTTCTTCTTCATGGATTTTGTGGGTGTAATCCGCTGAAAATTCTCAAGAGACAAAACTCCTCCTCTAGGAGAAACTTAGAGGTTTAACGGCTTGTTGTACACGCTCAGTATAATCGCGTCACCTGTGAAAGTGGTATAATAATTTTCTTAGTTTTTGTCTTGCTCGGGACGAGCAAAAGATAAGTGTGGGGGTGTGATTGGTCTCTATATTTGCATATTTCATACCGCATCTATATAAAATTCTACTAAATAATGGCTTTCTTGTGTGTTTCTAGGTCCGTGGCATGAAGTGAAGAAGAAGCCCAAAATCTCATTTAATTGGTGATTTTTAAAGCATAAAAATAGCCATTGACTTTGGAAGCCCATTCTGTTCCTTCTGAAAGCAGAAAACAAGGATCAAGCAGGTTGTACATGTCCCATACCCAGACCATACCCGGCACACCCTGGCGCGGTGCCTCTGACTGTAGCATGGCCGCGAAAACGCGGCCATGCTATGGAGCCACGCGTCGTACTTCGACGTGTGGCCCCATATCGCCTCTGGTACTCCCCGATTTGCCTATAAAAGCCCAGTATTGAGCAGAATTGAGGAAGTAGAGTTCATGAAGTAGTTTTGAGGGTAGTTTTTTCTCCTTAGGGTAGTTTAGGTTAGTTCTTTTCTTCCTTCTCTTTTGTATTTTTCATTTCTTGTAATTCTTTAATAGGAAAGAGAGTAGTACATGGGTGAAAAGCAAGAGCGCTTGTAATGGAAGGTGACAGTTTATGAAAGGTTCTATCTTTATCTCTCCTTATTTTCTTCTCTCTAACTCTTTTTACATGTTTAGCTAATTTTCTCTCATGGAAACTAACTATTAACCACTAACTTGCTAACTTCTTACTTGATAATCCACATGAAATTAATATTCTCTACTTGGCCTTGCTCTTGCAAGAGCCATTGATAGCTCATGATGATAGATTCTAACACTCTAACATCCTAACTCTCTAACAAGCTAACATTACTTTAATCCATATTTGCTCTTATTTAGTTTTGATGGTTTAAGTGTGCTTGCACCTGTTTGTTGAGTTTGGATCTGATGAGTTATCTTATGGGTCATGCTTTGAAACGCTCTTGAACCAAGGACTAGTGATGGCTAAGGATACATGTGAGGCAACTATCACTAAGATGTTAGCATGGTTAGTGGAGCCATTAGTAGTTAGTAGCCATGAGTTTTCTTTCCGTTTTACTTTGTTTTAGATATATCTTAAAAATCACAAATATCATTTCTTCTATGTTCCTACTTCTTTGTGTTTCATCGTACTCTTCTCTTTTCATTCTTTATTTTTTTTTCTTTTCATTCTTTAAAACATAAAAGAACCGTTCAAACACATGTGAATAGACTGGTAAAGCTTCTATCGCTTCCCTTCCCTGTGGATTCTGTTGGCCCAGAGGCCTTCCACTCTAGTTTTGATGATGATTAACTCATGTAGCTATAGTTTACTAATAATCTTGTGATATTGAGTTTCATATATTTAACCAAGATGTCAGTAGGTGATTAGCTTCAACAAAGTAGTTTGGAGCTTTCACATGGTGATTCAAGAGCCCGAGCATCAAGTTCATAACTAGCACTCATTTGGAGTCAAGCTCGGTGGATTACGTTTGGATCGAGTCAACTTGGAGACGGCGCTCTATAAGAAGACCTCGGTTTATTTTAGAGTTTATAGTTTAGATCCCTTGTTAAAAATTAGATAGTGTGATATGCTTAAGTTCACAACACACACACTTGTTTAAAGTTTCATGTTTTGGTTTTCGGTTTTAGTTTAACCGATCTTGGTTTTCATAAATAGATAGTATCAAAACAAGTTTACATGGTTTAATGTAAATTAGATTTGTTCTATATACATCTATGCTACAACTATTTAAACAAACTTAGCTTGATAGTCAATTTCATGAATTTGGAGTTTTGGTATTTTAACAAAAACGTATTTTTGGATTTTAAGTCAAAAACATTGATATATATATATATATATATATATATATATATATATATATATATATATATATATATATATATATATATATATATATATATATCTTTCATGTAGTTTGGATTATATCCATATACAACATGCTACAAAGTTGTTTCAATATCATGTTTTTGTATTTGGATGAGTTTTGGACAAAACGATTTTCCATTTCAAAAATCTTAGTTTTGGAAAATACGCATTTTGGTTTTCGGTAAAATTTCAAGGACACAAAAATGGTTCAAATAGTTTGAAATATGTGTTGAATTTTTTCACACATGTTTGGATTTCAAAGAGAATATAAGAACTTATTTTTGTGGATTTTTAGAGATTTTATGGGATTTAATTGGATTATAAAAACCCAACTTTTAAATTCTGAAAACCAGCCCTGCCAGGCTCTGGCGGTCGACCGGGACGGTCGCGCGGACCCAGAGTTGGTCGACCGGACCGGTCGACCGACGTGCACGAGGATGTGCACATGTCCAGCCACTTAGGCGGTCGACCGACTGCAAGTGTCCAACTCTCGGGTGGGGGCGTTCGACCGGACGGTCGACCGTAAGCCTTGGCACGGTCGACTAGCCAGAGAGCAATTGCTCTCTGGATTGGCACGGTCGACCGGGCGGTCGACCGGCAGGCTCAACGGTCATATTTTTGACCGTTGGCCGGTCGACCGGAAGGTCAAAACTGACCTTTCTGCCAGCCAACGGGCATATTCTCTTGAGGGCTATTTATACCCCATTTGAGAGTTGATTTTCAACAAGTTTTTTAGAGCTAAAATTTTGATATTCTCTAGTGTTTTAAGAGCAAGTTTTTCAAAAGAGTTTTTGGGTTTAAAAGATCAATCTTCATTTGATTTTAAAGTGTTTGTTAATTCAAAGAAAATAGTTTTTTGGGAATTTGTTTTTGGTCTAAAATTCTCTAGCTATTTGGAGATTTTTTCAAGTGATTTTCTTTGTTCAAAACACTTTATTTTCTCACACTTGAGCTTATCATTCTATCCTCTCTATAGGATCTTTGTTTTATGGGAAGAGAAATTGGTTTGTGGTCTTTTGATCACTAAGTTATAAACCCTCCTACTTTGTGTTATCCCTCTTGCGTAGAGGTTGATTTTGGAGTGGTGGCTTTGTGTCCTATCCCTCTAGTGAGAGGTTGATTGGTTGTTTGGCTTTGTGCCTATCCCTCATTTGTGAGGTTGATTTGTGTGGCTTTGTGCCTAGCCTCTAAGTGTAGAGGTTGTGATTATAATTGAGAGAGGAGTTGTGTACTCCCGATTGTATTGCCCCAAATCCTCAGTGGAGGTTCCCTGTGTGGGAGTCCTGTGTGGACAAGTTAGTGGAAATCCTTCTGTGTGAAGGCGAGGACGTAGAGCTGTGTGCTCGAATCTCGAAACAAATATTAGTGTTTGCATTTGATCCATTGACTCTTATTCTCTCTCTATTACTTTGTGCCTTGCATCATTTCATATTGCTCATTCATATATTATAAGCTTGGCTTGTTTGTGTGTGCCTCACTTGTGTTTAACCACGAGAGCTTCATATAGCACCTCAACTCTTATTCAGAGGAATCAAGAGGAGTTAGTCCAGAGCCCTTCACCGGGAATTCGGCTACACTCGTTGGTTACATTAAGTGTGTTGCAATTTAGTTTTTTAAATTCCGCATTATTGTTCATTAGATTAGCCGACACTTATTCACCCCCCTCTAGGTGTACTTACAATTGGTATCAGAGCTTACGCTCCTAATATTTGGTTTAACCACCTAGGAGTGTGATCTTGTTTTTGCTAATCTATCATTTGCATTTGCACACTTATATTGTTTACACACACTTATGGATTGCTTGACACCTCCCATGTTTGATGTTTCCAACATTGACATGTGGAGATTTAGGATGTCCATGTACCTAAAAATCCTAGGCTTGCATGTTTTTCTTGCCACTATCAAGAAATCCTATCTTGGTAATAGCAAGCATATAAAGGCCAATGCACAAGTCCTTGAGGCACTTAGAAGCACGCTTAATAAAGAATATCTTTCTATAGTTCTAACTGTGATTCCGCCTTTGCAGTGTGGAACACGTTGACCTCCTCCAAGCTTCAAACGCCAACCATTGTGGAGGATGAATCTAGTGGAGAATCCGAGCAACATTGCTACATGGTCCAAGGGAATGACTCCCTTGAGGTACACTCGGAAACTCAATTAGATGATGATGCTAGTTCTTCTAGTAATGAGTATATTGATGCAAATGCTTTAAATGAAGAACTTTCAATTGTTTGTGAAAAATTATTAGAAAAATATAATCTTTTGAAAAAGAAGAGTTTTGGACTTAACAAAGAAAATAAGGATTTGTGTTCAAAACTAGATTTGATTTTGCAAGAGAAAGTGAAAATTTCTAATGAAAGGGATTCATTAAAATCTAAACTTGAACTTGCCCTAAAAGAAAATGAGATTTTGAAAAATAGAAATGATTGCAATGATGTTTTGAAGAAAAATGAGGATTTAACTTCAAAACTTGATTTTGTTATAAAAGAAAAATGTTTCTTTGAAAAACAAAATTGATTTGATTTCACAAGAATTGAAAGATTGTTTAAAGAAAAATGTTTCTTTGAAAAATGATATAGATTCACATGTTTACCATACTAGTGTAGTTTCATCTAGCCTACCTATTGCGTGCACCTCTTCTTCCATAATTGAAAATGATATTTGTATGCTTAAGAAGAGTGTGGATTGTTTGGGCTCCACTTTGAGCCATTGTGCTATGAACCATATACGATTGGAATCTTTGTTTCAAAAGAAACAAGTTCCTCTTTTGCATGCATACAAACCACGGCATACACATGCTTCCCACGTTCATGCACACAACACTATGTATGCCCACGTTCATGCACACAACACTATGTATGCTCATGTTTACACTTGTACACATTGAGATCGTAAGGGTCACCTTGCTAAATTTTGTTATGATAAGATAAATGATTCAAATTTAGAAACTAAATTTGTTTGGGTTAGGAAAGGTGCTAACCCCCATGAACCCAAAAGAGTATGGGTACCAAAGACCACCCCTATGCTATTTGATGTAGGTGTGGGCTCTCGCATGACGTGAGAGCGCTGGTGCCTTGAAGTGGATGCGTTCCGAGCTTAATGATGACAATTTGGATGCATCACTTTCAAGGGGAGTTTGGTGGGAGGACCACCTTGTTTTGGAGACATGGAGAGTTGCTCTCATGGTTTTGGTAACGATCTCTTACTCCTCATTTATGTTTACATACTTTCATATTATTCATTTTTTTGGCATGTTTTGATGTTTCATGATTAGTATGTTAAATGCCATGTTTATTAGATTAGTGATATACATGATTAGTATTTGAGACACCCATGTTTATATGGATTTATATTTTGTGTTCTCACATTTGTTTAACTAATATGTATATCATAAATCTATACATGTGCATGTACATAATGATCATATGTATGTTTATGAGTTTTTATTTTGATTTCTATGCTTCATGTTTTGACTACATGTTTAGATGTGTGTTTTCATTAAAACTTGGATATATACTTGTACAACTAGTGAGCCACAAATAGATTATTATATGTTTGTGCTTGAATGCTCATTTGTACCCATTAAATGTACTAGTATAGTCTAGTTTTGATGATTCATACATTTTAACTTGTATTCCCATTTTATACATGTTTTTCGTGTTTATGTTTAACTTCATGTATATGTCCATTTTGTCTAAACTATTAGATATACATATACATCCTTTTGCCACTTGCCTTCATGCATATACTTTTGTGGACTCGTTATGTTTGGATATGCATGTATACTTTAGTTTGAACATGACATACATATACCTTGAAGGATTCTAGTTTTGATGATTTTCATTATTTTTAAGGAATTTTTTATTGAGCTTGATTGCCTATTTTCATGATGATATGTACTTCACATAAATCTTATACACTCACTTTATTTAATGTTTTCTCATGATTTTGGTTTCATGAGTACAATATATGCTATATAGATTCTGAGTGTTTGATGATCATGTGATCTACATGTTTTTCATGAAATATATTTTTATTTTATTCCTTACTTGAAGGATTTCGTATTAGTTTACAAATTTTTCATATAACTAGTTCGTATTCTTCATTATGGTAGAGTTTTTCAAACATACTATATTTTCAAACTTATTTTTGAAAACCCCTGCCCATCCAAGGGCGGTTGGTTGGGCGACCATGCCTTGTATGCTTATTATTGAAAATCATTTTAAACATGTGCATGAAATGAGTGGTAGAAAGTATGAGTTATACACTTGATCCTATTATAGTTTCAATTAGTATCATTGGATTTTTTCAATTGGCATCAATATTGACATTCTTTTGTATACTCATATATGTTGTATCTGTGCTTACTATATCTTTATATCTTTGAGCACAAATTTTTGTTATGCTAAGATTAATTCCTAAATGTCTAATATATTTCAATTGATTATTTTTCAATTGGTATCTTATACAAGCTTATGCATCATTTTAGTTGGTATTTCATAAAGGGGGAGAAAATTCATATTTCACCTTTCAATTGGTTTTGTATTCTACTCCACACTTTATGATGAAAAATGATGAAAAATTAATATTGATTTTAATTTGGTATCATACGCACTTAATGAAAAATATCTAATTTGTGTTTTTCAAATTGGTATCAAAAGTGTAAAATATTTTCAATTGATACTAATTTTTACAATTGGTATCAAGATTATTTATATGTTTACATCTTTCAATTCATATCAAAATTTGATTGATTTCTTCAAAAATGTTTTATGTACTTTAAATTGGTACTTTAAATTGGTTTCTTCAAGATTTGTTTTCAATGCCTTATTTACTTTCAATTGGTATTCTTCAAAATTTTTGTTATACTTGGTTTACTTTCAATTGGTTTACCTATTTGTTTACTTTCCATTGGTATCATGATGCACTAAATTGATATATATTTTTTTAATCGGTATCATAATGGTTTGTTTTGATTTACCCCTTGAAGTCTTTTTGTTTCGGACAAAAAAAAAGGGGAAGAACTTGTTTTATTGGTTTTCTTTGACCCCTTTGTTGATGATTGACAAAAAGGGGAGGAGAAGTATTTGAGTTTATATGCATGTTTTTATATTGGTATCAAGAGGGTTTGTTTTATGTTTTGTTGATATTGGTATCAAGAGTATTTGACATTGGTATCAAGAGTATTTTATTGATTATCTTTCAATTAATATCAAGAGCTTTTATTAAAAGTTTTATTATTGATATCAAGTTTTTATTATTGGTATCAAGAGCATTTTTTTTAAAGAACATGTTTATGTTAAGTTTACATTTTCAATTAGTATTTAAGAACATGTTTATGAGAAGAAGAAATAATTTATTTGGTATCAAGAGCATGTTCATTTCATTGTTTTATGCATGTCTATGCATATTCATGTTTAATATTCATTGCATATCTTTTTGTTTGTTGCTATGCATGAGTTAAGGGGAGCTTCTTTGAAGCTTAACTTTAATCCATGTATATACAACTCCATGAGTTTTGTCATCATCAAAAAGGGGGAGATTGTTGGCCCAGAGGCCTTCCACTCTAGTTTTGATGATGATTAACTCTTGTAGTTATAGTTTACTAATAATCTTGTGATATTGAGTTTCAGTTATTTAACCAAAATGTTAGTAGGTGATTAGCTTCAACAAAGGTGTTTTGGAGCTTTCACATGGTGATTCAAGAGCCCGAGCGTCAAGTTCATATCTAGCACTTATTTGGAGTCAAGCTCGATGGATCACGTTTGGATCGAGTCAACTTAGAGACGACGCTCTACAAGAAGACCTCGGTTTGTTTTAGAGTTTATAGTTTAGATCTCTTGTTAAAGATTAGATAGTGTGATATGCTCAAGTTCACAACACACACACTTGTTTAAAGTTTCATGTTTTGGTTTTCGGTTTTGGTTTAACCGATCTTGGTTTTCATGAATAGATAGTATCAAAATAAGTTTACATGGTTTAATGTATATTAGATTTGTTCTATATACATCTATGCTACAACTATTTAAACAAACTTAGTTTGATAATCTATTTCATGAGTTTGAAGTTTTGGTATTTTAACAAAAATGTATTTTTGGATTTTAAGTCAAAAATATTGATATATATATCTTTCATGTATATTGGATTATATCCATATACAACATGCTTCAAAGTTGTTTCAATATCATGTTATTGTAATTGGATGAGTTTTGGACAAAACGATTTTCCATTTCAAAAATCCTAGTTTTGGAAAATACGGATTTTGGTTTTCGGTAAAATTTCAAGGACACAAAAATGGTTCAAATAGTTTGAAATATGTGTTGAATTTTTTCAGACATGTTTGGATTTCAAAGAGAATATAAGAACTTATTTTTGTGAATTTTTAGAGATTTTATGGGATTTAATTGGATTATAAAAACCCAACTTTTAAGTTCTGAAAACCAGCCCTGCCAGGCTCTGGCGGTCGACCGGGATGGTCGACCGGACCCAGAGTCGGTCGACCGGACTGGTCGACCGATGTACATGAGGACGTGCACATGACCAACCACTTAGGCCGGTCGACCGAGCAGTCGACCGACTGGAAGTGCCCCACTCTCGGGTGGGGGCGGTCGACTGGACGGTTGACCGTAAGCCTTGGCACGGTCGACCAGGCGGTCGACCGGCCAGAGAGCAATTGCTCTTTGGATTGGCACGGTCGACCGGGCGGTCGACCGGCAGGCTCAACGGTCATATTTTTGACTGTTGGCCGCTCGACCGGCCGGTCGACCGGAAGGTCAAAACTGACCTTTCTGCCAGCCAACGGGCAGATTCTCTTGAGGGCTATTTATACCCCATTTGAGAGTTGGTTTTCAACAAGTTTTTTAGAGCTGAAATTTTGATCTTCTCTAATGTTTTAAGAGCAAGTTTTTCAAAAGAGTTTTTGGGTTTAAAAGATCAATCTTCATTTGTTTTTAAAGTGTTTGTTAATTCAAAGAAAATAGTCTTTTGGGAATTTGTTTTTGGTCTAAAATTCTATATCTATTTGGAGATTTTCCTAAGTGATTTTCTTTATTCAAAACACTTTGTTTTCTCACACTTGAGCTTATCATTCTATCCTCTCTATAGGATCTTTGTTTTGTGGGAAAAGAAATTGGTTTGTGGTCTTTTGATCACTAAGTTGTAAACCCTCCTACTTTGTGTTATCCCTCTTGTGTAGAGGTTGATTTTGGAGTGGTGGCTTTGTGCCCTATCCCTCTAGTGAGAGGTTGATTGGTTGTTTGGCTTTGTGCCTATCCCTCATTTGTGAGGTTGATTTGTGTGGCTTTGTGCCTAGCCTCTAAGTGTAGAGGTTGTGTTTGTAATTGAGAGAGGAGTTGTGTACTCCCAGTTGTATTGCTCCAAATCCTCAATGGAGGTTCCCTGTGTGGGAGTTCTGTGTGGACAAATTAGTGAAAATCCTTCTGTGTGAAGGCGAGGACGTAGAGCTGTGTGCTCGAACCTCGAAACAAATCTCGGTGTTTACGTTTGATCATTGACTCTTATTCTCTCTATTACTTTGTGCCTTGCATTATTTCATATTGCTCATTCATATATTATATGCTTGGCCTGTTTGTGTGTGCCTCACTTGTGTTTAACCACGAGAGCTTCATATAGCACCTCAACTCTTATTCAGAGGAATCAAGAGGAGTTAGTCCAGAGCTCTTCACCGGGAATTCGGCTACACTCGTTGGTTACATTAAGTGTGTTGCAATTTAGTTTTTTAATTCCGCATTATTGTTCATTAGATTAGCCGTACACCTATTCACCCCCTCTAGGTGTACTTATAGATTCGACCCGTTTAGCCTCTATGCTATAACAGAAGTATCGAGGAAGCCAAAGTATGCATTTTTAATTCGTGATTTCTGTAAATCACCTAGAGGGGGGTGAATAGGTGATGGCTAATCAAATGGTCACTTAATGACAAATAATGCGGAATTGAAAACTATTATGACCAAATAAAACTAATTACACTAAACACCACGTATAACACAAGAGTGTAGCCGAATTCCCCGTGAAGGGCTCTGTACTAACTCCTCTAGATTCTCCTAGATAAGGGTTGAGGTGCCGCGTTGGCTCTCTTGGTTAAATACAAGTGTTAGCAAACAAACCCAAGCATATACAATATGAGCACACAATATATCAAGCATGTAAGGATAAGCACAATAATAGCATGCAAGATATAAATAAGAGACAAAGAGAGAGAGAGTGAGCAATCGCAAACACAAGGGATTTGTTTCGAGGTTCGAGCACACTTGCTCTACATCCCCGCCTTCGACACACGAAGGATTTTCACTATAATCGATCCCAATGGATCACCCGGTGCCGCAACACCTACAAGCTCTCGGACTCCCTAGTCCGTACACACCGCAAGCCCACCGGCTCGCCGAGGCCGCACCTCAAACAAAGAGTTCGCACCCGAACTCGAAACACCGAGTCCCCACTAGGACCCGAAATAATGCGAACACACACGTCCGCCTCCTCAAAGCAAATGAAGAAACTTTGGTGATCACAACTCTTGATCACCTAAAATCCTCTCACAACAAAACTCCCTATAGGGTAGATATAGCAATGGATAGCTCAAGTGTTGTGTGAGAAAACAAGGAAAGAGATGGTGGAGGAAAACTCAAGAAAATCTCTTTTAAACTCTTGATAAAACTTTCCTTTTGATTGGAAATATTTGCTCTCAATTTTGTGGAGAAAAACCTCTGAAAAGAGTTGGAAAAACTGGCTCTAAAAGTCTCCAAAAATCTTAATCAAAACAGCTCCAAATGCCCCATTTTATAGAGTCTGGAAAACTAGCCGTTGGGGTCTGACAGAGCTGTCGGTCGACCGCCCGGTCGACCGGCCAACGGTCATATTTCAGACCGTTGTGCCATCGGTCGACCGGTCGGCCGACCGAGGCCAGGATACAGAGAGCAAGTCTCTCTGTCCGGTCGGCCGCCCGGCCGCCCGGGGCCTTTCCAGAGAGCAGAGCTCTCTGGACGGTCGACCGGCTCGGTCGACCGGCCTCCTGCCAGAACTGGCGTGCACGTCTGTGCACGTCGGTCGACCGGCTGAAGCCAGGACAGAACTGTAAGGGGATTTAAAACTTGGTCTTTTTGATTGAAATAAAATCCCATAAAAATATAGAAAAATCTACAAAAATAGTTTTACCAATATACTTTGATAAACAAACATGCTTGCACAAAATCAAGGAATGTTATAAAAGATTTGGACTATTTCTGTAATATGGAAAAATTGGCTCAAATGAAAAACAGTATTTTTCAAAACTTAATTTTTCTAAAACTTGTTTTCCAAACTTCACCAAAAACAAAAACAAGATATTCTAAACACTATTAAAGCATATGGTGCATGGATATGATCCACTATGCAAACATGGTGAAATATCTATGTTTTTGACATTATGCACTAAACATGGTTTTGGATAAAACATGTAGATTTGAAAACCAAAAACCAAACGGTATTTTTCCAAAGTAAAAATTCTTTTCTAAAACAACTAAATCAAGAGTGTGTGTGTATATGTATACTTGAGCAATACACCAACTATTCTATCTTTTACATTTTAACTAAAAATAAAATCTTATAAAATAAACCTAGACACAAGTCTTCATCTTCTTGAAGTCTTCACTTGAAGCCTTCTTGACTTGGTCCAAACATCGTGCTAGCTCCAAAACTTGACTTTAAATCCTTTGTTGAAGCTATGCACCTACTAAGATCTTGATCATGAATCTGTCACTAATTAAACACAAGATCATTAGTACTATAACTACATGAGTTGATCATCATCAAAACTAGAGTGATGGGCCTTCGGGCCAACAATCTCCCTCTTTTAGATGATGACAAAACTCATGAAGTTATATATGCATGGATTAAAGTAAAACTTCAAAGAAGCTCCCCCTTAACTCATGCATGACAATAAATAATAAATATGCAATGAATGCTCATAAACATGTATGCAAATATATGGAGATAAACATGCTAATCAAAGCATAAAACAAATCAAGTTCTTTTTCTCCTATTTGCAAAACAAAACATATATGCATCATAAATCCTTTTTCACAAAAACATGCATATAAACCAAAATCTTTCTCCCCCTTTTTGTCAATCATCAACAAAAGGGTAAAAACACAATCAACAAATTTTTCTCCCCCTTTTTGTCATAAACCAAGAGATCAATAAGGGGTCAAACCAAATATATCAATAAAAGGTTATATGCGATATACATTCATGAAGAGGAAGACGGTTAAGTAACTTCCCTACACATATACATTACATGAAAGAGGGATGACAAGCCCTAATTCACATAACGTATAATATGTAATGCATAAGAGGAGATGTGAAGCTCCCCCTACACACGTGTATCACATAAAGAAGAGTTGTCAAGCTCCTTAATATAAGATACACTCATCATGAATTTATATGTAGAAGAGATGTTAAGCTCCCCTTGCATATAGGCAATACAAATCAAAACATTTTAAATTTCAAACTTTTGAATTTTTATTAAACAAATTTTAAGATATCTTAGTAAATCAAATTTTAAGATACCAAATGTAAATAAACAAATTGTAAATAAACATTACAAATTTTTAATTTTTCAAATAGATAAAACATATTGATATCAATGTAAATTTATAACAAATTTGAAGCATTTTGATACCAATTGAAATAACATGCATAAGCTTAAAAATGTCAATTGAGATATCAATTGAAAATAAAGTTTTAGATCAAGCTAAGCATAAACAACTATGTGCTTTAAAGATGTATACCAAATGTAAATCAAGCACACGAAAATCATATATATGTATGAGAATGGATAATACCAATTGAAAATTAGGGCATACATATATAGAAAACAAAATATGAGTATATACAAAGATATCAATTTAGATACCAATTGAAAAGATCCAATGATACCACTTGAAAATAACAATGTAAATCAAGTATATAACTCATGACCTATACCACCCTTCATATGCACAAGGTAAAGGATTTTCAATAAACTTACAAGGCATACACGCCCAGCCATCCGCCCATAAAGGTTAGAAGGGGTTTCGAAAATAATTTTGAAGAAGGTTGAGCATTGAAAATCTCTTCCAAATGAAGAATAATTAACTAGTTAAAAGTGATTTTTGAAAAACTAGTTAAAGATCCTTCAAAACATGAAATCAAAACATATGTTTTTTATGAATCATACTAAATACACAAAAATTCAAGCACTCATAGTCCATCAAGCTCAAAAATAATCATGAAATAAAGTCATGAATAAACAAATAAAGTGTGAGTGTTCAATCATTATGTAAATAGCATTTTTATGAAAATAGTCAATAAAGCTCGAAAACAAAACATGAACATCATTCATTTTTTTTTAAAACAACTTCAAGGTATATATATGTTTTTATCCAAATCTAACAATATACATACATATCCCAAACATAAAAGAGTCTATTAAAGGTGTTTGCATGAAGGCAAGAGACTCACGGGTATACATGTATATTTATCAGATTTGAATACAAAATACATATACATGAAGTAAAAACATGAAAATAGGCAAAACAAGTATAAATGAAAGAATCATCAAAACTAGCCTATACATGTGCATATAGTGGGTACAAATGAGCATGAAGTGCAAACATATATGAATAAGTCCAAGTTTTAATAAAAACTACATTTAAACTAGTATTTACCACATGAAGCACAAAACAAGTAAAACATGAACATGCTATATGATATTACAAATGAATAAGCATGTAAATAAATAAGAGTTTAGAAATAGTTACCAACTAAGGAACTATGTTCCAAAACTCCAAACATGGTGGTTGACCCACCAAACCTCCTTGATAGCGATGCATCTATATATGTGTCCATCAAGTCCATGTGCATCAACCATCAAGGCACCAAATCTCTCACGTCTTGTGAGAGCCCTCACCTACATCAAAAACAAAAGGTGGGGACTTTGGTACCCATTTTCTTTTGGGTCCTTGGGGGTTAGCTTTGTAAGGCACCCAAACATTTTTATTAGCAAAATTTAAAACATTTATCTTATCATAACAAAACTTTGCTAAATGGCCTTTGCGGCCACAATGTGTACACTTGTACACCTTAAAATGCTTATGTGTATGTGTATGATCGTGGCGTGCAACATAAGCATATGCATGATGATGATGTGCATGAGAATGTGGAGCTTGTTTCTTTGAAAACATAGACTCCAATCTAGTGTGGTTAAATGCACAAGAGTTCAAAGTTGAACTCAAACAACTAATCCTATTTTTCAAAACATTAATCTCACTAGTGGTGGCATGTAAAGCATGGTGAGATATAGAATCATTTTTCTTGTTCTTTTAGAAACAAAATCTTTTTCTTTTTCAACAATTTTTCTTTTCAAAGATTTATTTTCTTGAAAAGCAACTACTTTTTGTTTTTCCACCAAAATAACTTTATTTCTCAAATAGTGTTTCCTTCACAAAGATCATTTAATTTGGACATCAAGGAAACATTTTCATTTTTCAAAATCTCATTTTCCTTTTCAATGCATGCAACTTTATTTCTAAATGAATCATTTTCTTTTAGCATGCAATCAAAATCCTTTTTCAAATTTTTATTTTCTTTTCTAAGCATATCATATTTCTCAAGTAATTGTTGACAAAATGAAGTAAGCTCATCATATGACATGTCTTCATCATCTAACTCGGATTCGGTGTTTACCTCAAGGGGGTTATCCCCGTGGACCATGTAGCACACGTTGGAGATGTCGCTTCCAACATCCGAGTCACTCCCCGCATAGTATTAATCATTTTCGCCAAGGGAGAGGAGGGTTTCCAAACTACAAAAGCTAAATCAAGATTAGCAACCCTAGATAAATAATCATCATTTAGGGTAGATCTTAAAGCATGTAGGGCTTTTGCATTAGCCTCAATATTCTTACCATTTAAACAATATGCATCATTAGTTGTGACAAGATAGACATGAATGCCTAGGGCTTTGAGGTACAAAGACATCTTAACCTTCCAAATTTAGATGTTAAGAATGTCAAACATGGGTGGTGACATGAAGTCCATGGTGTGTGTACAAATATTGTGATTAGCCTAAAAATGAGGATCTTTAACTCTAGGTTGTAAGACCCAAATCAGAGTACCAAGCTCTGATACCAATTGTAAATCACCTAGAGGGGGGGTGAATAGATGATGGCTAATCTAATGGTCACTTAATGACAAATAATGCGGAATTGAAAACTATTATGACCAAATAAAACTAATTACACTAAACACCACATATAACACAAGAGTGTAGCCGAATTCCCCGTGAAGGGCTCTGTACTAACTCCTCTAGATTCCCCTAGATAAGGGTTGAGGTGCCGCGTTGGCTCTCTTGGTTAAAGTGTTAGCAAACAAACCCAAGCATATACAATATGAGCACACAATATATCAAGCATGTAAGGATAAGCGCAATAATAGCATGCAAGATATAAATAAGAGAAAAAGAGAGAGAGAGAGTGAGCAATCGCAAACACAAAGGATTTGTTTCGAGGTTCGAGCACACTTGCTCTACATCCCCGCCTTCGACACATGAAGGATTTTCACTATAATCGATCCCAATAGATCACCCGGTGCCGCAACACCTACAAGCTCTCGGACTCCCTAGTCCGTACACACCGCAAGCCCACCGGCTCGCCGAGGCTGCACCTCAAACAAAGAGTTCGCACCCGAACTCGAAACACTGAGTCCCCACTAGGACCCGAAATAATGCGAACACACACGTCCGCCTCTTCAAAGCAAATGAAGGAACTTTGGTGATCACAACTCTTGATCACCTAAAATCCTCTCACAACAAACTCTCTATAGGGTAGATATAGCAATGGATAGCTCAAGTGTTGTGTGAGAAAACAAGGAAAGAGATGGTGGAGGAAAACTCAAGAAAATCTCTTTTAAACTCTTGATAAAAACTTTCCTTTTGATTGGAAATATTTGCTCTCAATTTTGTGAGAAAAACCTCTGAAAAGAGTAGGAAAAACTGGCTCTAAAAGACTCCAAAAATCTTAATCAAAACAACTCCCAAATGCCCCATTTTATAGAGTCTGGAAAACTAGCCGTTGGGGTCAGACAGAGCTGTCGGTCGACCGCCCGGTCGACCGCCAACTGTCATATTTCAGACCGTTGTGCCATCGGTCGACCGGTCGGCCGACCGAGGCCAGGATACAGGAGCAAGTCTCTCTGTCCGGTCGGCCGCCCGGGCCTTTCCAGAGAGCAGAGCTCTCTGGACGGTCGACCGGCTCGGTCGACCTCCTGCCAGAACTGGCGTGCACGTCTGTGCACGTCGGTCGACCGGCTGAAGCCAGGACAGAACTGTAAGGGGATTTAAAACTTGGTCTTTTTGATTGAAATAAAATCCCATAAAAATATAGAAAAATCTACAAAAATAGTTTTACCAATATACTTTGATAAACAAACATGCTTGCACAAAATCAAGGCATGTTATAAAAGATTTGGACTATTTTTGTAATATGAAAAAATTGGCTCAAATGAAAAATAGTATTTTCCAAAACTTGATTTTTCTAAAACTTGTTTTCCAAACTTCACCAAAAACAAAAACAAGATATTCTAAACACTATTAAAGCATATGGTGCATGAATATGATCCACTATGCAAACATGGTGAAATATCTATGTTTTTGACATTATGCACTAAACATGGTTTTGGATAAAACATGTAGATTTGAAAACCAAAAACCAAACGGTATTTTTCCAAAGTAAAAATTCTTTTCTAAAACAACTAAATCAAGAGTGTGTGTGTATATGTATACTTGAGCAATCCACCAACTATTCTATCCTTTACATTTTAGCTAAAAATAAAATCTTATAAAACAAACTTAGACACAAGTCTTCATCTTCTTGAAGTCTTCACTTGAAGCCTTCTTGACTTGTCCAAACATCGTGCTAGCTCTAAAACTTGACTTTAAATCCTTTGTTGAAGCTATGCACCTACTAAGATCTTGATCATGAATTTGTCACTAATTAAACACAAGATCATTAGTACTATAACTACATGAGTTGATCATCATCAAAACTAGAGTGATAGGCCTTCGGGCCAACAATTTCAAAACATACACTTTTCGTGTACGGTTTTCCCCCGATCAGCTACTCAGGCTCACATTCTGATGATCAACGCGACTGTTGTGTTTTAGTGTTAAATGATCGGGGGAAATCTACGCACAAAAAATGTATGTTTTGAAATCAATATTTAAAGTGTGTGCTTTGGCTTCCTCGATACTTCCGTTATAGCATAGAGGCTTAACGGGTCAAATCCACAGGGATGGGAGGTGATAGAAACTTACATGGTATGTTCACGTGTGTGCTAAAGTTTCTTCAATGTTTTAAAGAATGAAAAGAAAAGAAAATAAAGAATTAAAAGAGAAGAGTACGGTAAAACACGAAAAGTGGGAAACATAAAAAAGATGGTTTTTGTGATTTTTGATAAATTTATAAAATAAAGTAAAAAGATAAAGAAAATTCATGGCTACTAACTACTAATAACTCCACTAACTATGTTAACTTCTTAGTGATAGTTGTCTCACATGTATCCTTGGCCATCACTAGTCCTTGATTCAAGAGCGTTTCAAAATATGACCTATAAGATAACTTTCACATCCAAACTCAACAAAACAAGTGCAAGCTACTCCTAAACTATCAAAACTAAATAAGAGTAAGCATAGAATAAAGTAACGCTAGCTTGTTAGAGGTTAGGATGTTGAGTGTTAGAATCCATCATCATGAGCCATCAATGGCTCTTGCAAAAGTAAGGCCAAGTAGAGGCTATTAGATTCATGTGAATTATCAAGTAAGAAGTTAGCAAGTTAGAGGTTAGTAGTTAGTTGCCATGAGAGAAAGTTAGCTAAGCATGTAAAAGGAGTTAGAGAGAAGAAAACAAGTAGAGATAAAAAGAAAACCTTTCATAGAGTATCATCACTCTCCATTACAAGCACTCTTTTCATCCTATTTTCTACTCCCTTTCCTATTAAAAGATCTACAAGAAATGAAAAATATAAAAGAGGAGAAAGAAGAACAACTAACCTAAACTACCCTAAAACGACAACATGAAGAAGAAAACCCTAAAAACTATCCTAAAAACTCCTCAAAACTCCCTCTCCCTGGTGCTCTGGAGATCCCAGAGTATTTATAAGCGAAAGGGGGCACTATGGAAGCTGTACGGAGCCGCGCGTCAAATCACGACGCGCGGCTCCACGTAATTGCCTCGAAAACACAGTAATTGCCTACTTTTCGTGGCAATCTTAGGGAGGCACGCGCGGCGTCGCCTGCTGCGCGCTCCCCACTTGTCCCCCTGTCGGCTGTACTTCCTGGAATCTGGATCTGGGCCCCCCAGTTTTGACGAAACCACCCTCAAAGGTCAATGACTATTCTTTTAGGCTTTTGATCACCAATTAAATGAGATTTTTGGGCTTCTCTTCATTTCATGCCATGGACCTAGAAACATACAAGATAGGTGTTATTAACAGGATTTAATATTAAATAAATGTGAAAATGTGGTATGAAATATGCAATTTTAGAGATTAATCATACCCCCACACTAATCATTTGCTCGTCCCGAGCAAAATAGAAAAACTAACTAAGAAGATTATTACACCATTTTTGCAGGTGACGCGATTGCACTGAGCGTGTGCAACAAGCCGTTAAACCTCTAGGTTTCCCCTAGAGGAGGAGTTTTGTCTCCTGAGGGTTTTCAGCGGATTACACCCACAAAATTCATAAAGAAAGAAATTAAATGTTAGTATTTTGAAAACGTATTGTGAAATAGAGAAAAATGTTAAAATATTTTGCGAAAATTTAAGTGATCAAAGGTCATAGGTTAACCAGAAATTATTCTTTCTTAAACTAAGTCGAAATGCAAAATCTTGTTATAAATTAAATGTAAGAATTTAAAATTGAATTGATTCTTTGATCTTTTATAAAACTCTTAGAAAAATATACACTTTGTAAACTGTGAAGATTTTTGGGATATTGACTCTAACTTTCATGCTATTTATTATTTTTTTCTTTATTTTTTCTCTTCCCTTAGTTTTCTTATGCTTTCTTATATACCCTGATTGTGAGCCTTTAGCCGATGACTCCCAAACCAGATAGTTTTAGGGCATGAGAAAACATCCATCGGACTTTAAGGACTCGAGTAAACAAGGCTACAAAACTAAAGGGGATTATTTTATTTTTATCCACCGTTTTATGCGTGAATAATCATGCTTCCTGAGGCATAATTACCTAACTTCAATAAGTGATTTTTTTATCATCATTTTTTAAAAAAAATTTTATGACATTTTCAGTCTTTGTTGCAATCCCAAAAAATTGTGTAAGTGTGAAGTACATAAATCTAAGACAAAAAATTCAAGATTAAATTATCTTTTCAATCTTACTTCCTTATACTAAATTTAAATAAGATGTATTATTTTGACTCAGTTTAAAATTCATAATTTTAAGTCTTCCTAATTCCTAAGATAATCTTAATTTTCTTAAAAATAAATCAAAATTATTTCTCTTATTTCAAAATGTTTTGTAAAAAGAAAAGAAAAAGAGTTTCTATACAAAAGAAAATTTTAAAAATTTCCTAAAAAGAAGTGTATAAGAAAGAAAATTTAAAACAACCTACGTTAGTAAATCCTCCCCCACACTTATCTCATGCATTGTCCTCAATGCATCGTGAATGTGTAAATGCATGAAACAAATGGAAAGGGAAGGAAAATTACCTCATGGTGTTGGCTCCGGTGGTGGTCTGATTGGGCCAAGCGTTGCTACCCAATCAAGATAATGTGGTGGCTCATAGAATTCACCTTTATTGATCTCTTTTTTATTAACATATTTGCAATCTCCAATTTTAATAGGATCATGCAAGATCCTATCATGAAAATTATTCCCTTTACATGACCAATCTTGGAAGATCATCACTGAGTCATTATGGTCAATACCTTAGTCCAGCAATAGAATGTGGTTTTCTAGAATGGATGTTTTGGGCTTTGAAATGAAAAGTTCAGGAACCAATACTAACTCGGAAAATCAACTTTGGGTTCAAGAGTCAGGTTAGGTTCAAGATTTGAGTCCAAATAAAAAAAATTTAATTTCACATTTTGTTCCCATCAATGAAATGTGACTATCCAAAAATAGTTCAATTTCAAAATCCATGGATGCAGTAATCAATGTTGGCCCGGGCAATGGGTCCAACTTGGGTAAGGATGCCAAAGTCAACATAGATTCAAAGATTGGAATTGAATCACAGAGTTGAGGGTCGGGTTCACATTCATATTCAAGTCCAATTTCATTGAAATGAAAACTTGCCAATTTGTCAATGGGTTGATATTGGTCAAGTTCAAGGTTTTATGGTGAAATTGAATCTTGGTCAAAGTCTTCAAGATTCCATGATTCTTGATTTTCATCAATATGATTAGAAGTATTTGGAGTAGTCAAAAATTAGGTAGGGAGAGTTTTCTTATTCCTACACATGTCTTCCAATCGACTAAGTCTAGCTTCTATCATATTGAAAGATTACTTTAGAATTGAATCATGGATTCCGTACTTTTTTCAAAGTCGGTATGTTCTTCTTTCTGTGGGACTTGGAAAATAAAGTAAGGATCTTGGATTTGAAAACTTTGATGGGATTTTGAGTCTTCTAGATTTTGAATTCATTGCTCGAGTTCCTCTAAGGCTTCTATCCTTTTTTTCCTAGTTAATTTGTTTTTCTAATGGTTGTTCGGGAGAAGGAGTATATAAAGTTGGATGTTGGTAAGGTGGTTGACCATATGACTCGGGAGAGTTGTATCCCTACTGACTCTGTGAAGAGTGGCAATGATTATTCCAGTCTTATTCATAATATTGGAACTAGGGCACATATTGAGTCGGATAATCCCAATTTGGCATATATGGTTGGTTCATGTTGTACATAGTCGGGTTAGAGTTATCTGAGTCAAATGAGATCGGGGTGAAATATGGATTCATATTAGGATGGAAAAATTGTTGTTGTTAAAATCCATTTCACAATTTACAAAAAGTAAACAAAAAACAAACAAATAAAGAAAAGGAAAAAAGAAAATAAACCTATGCTAGGGTTGAGTTAGACCTAAATGACTCCTAACTGGTTAGACTGTGCATGGGGGTACATTGTTAGAATCTGACCACAAGTTAATCGGCCAGATAGGGGAAAGATCAGTGGGAGGTATCTGTGCCGGAGCAACATGCCTAATTATGCCAAACCACTGTTCTTCAAGGTTTCGCCTCTCAATCTCCAACCTTGAACACCGATTTGACAAAAGTCAAACTCTAACAACTTCCCCCTTCTGTCAATCTCCTAAATGAGTCTGAGATGTCCCTAAGGGCCAATGTCTAGCAAGTTTTATTTAGGCTTGGATTGTGTGAGTGGAGAGGTGATTTTTGGGTTAACGGAGGGTAATGAATTCCCCACCTTATGTTGTATTAGGTTTTGCCCTTAAGTTTAATTCGTGCAAGTGTGCAATATAGATAAGAATGAACAAACAAAGAGAGTAAATCACCCACGTGTTTGTCCTAACTATATGCAATGCAATATGTACACCTCCGTTAAGATCACAACAACACAAGAACACAATACAGTATATTGGAATTGAAATCGACACGTGCCTAAATGCAAATATCTAAATCGTTTTAAAGTATCCAATTTCCGTATTTTAGTTCTTAAATTATTATAGTGCACAGGTAACAGAAATTAGTAACAGAATATAATAATATGTAAGAATTTACCCAACCACACAAAAGCAAGTGTGGACTTCTGCAATGCTAAAATTTGACATGCACACCAAAAATAAAGAAGAAAAGTTAACAAAATGTGAAATCAAACCATTTCCATCCCCAATAACGGCATCAAAATTTGATCGGGGAAAATCGCGCACAAAAAATGTATGTTTTGAAATCAATATTTAAAGTGTGTGTGCTTTGGCTTCTTCGATACTTCTGTTATAGTATAGAGGCTAAACGGGTCAAATTCACATGGACAGAAGGAGATAGAAGCTTACATGGTATGTTCACATGTGTGTTAAAGTTTCTTCAATGTTTTAAAGAATAAAAAGAAAACAAAGAATGAAAAGAGAAAAGTACGGTGAAACACGAAGAAGTGGGAACATAGAAAAAATGGTTTTTGTGATTTTTGATATATTTTTAAAACAAAGTAAAAAGATAAAGAATACCCATGGCTACTAACTACTAATGACTCCACTAGCTATGCTATCCTCTTAGTGATAGTTGCCTCACATGTATCCTTGGGCATCAATAGTCCTTGGTTCAAGAGCATTTCAAAGCATGACCCATACAATAACTTTCACATTCATACTCAACAAAACAAGTGAAAGCTACACTTAAACCATTAAAAGTAAAAAGAGAAAATATGGAATAAAGTAATGTTAGCTTGTTAGAGAGTTAAGATGTTAGAGTATTAGAATCCATTATCATGAGCCATCAATAGCTCTTGCAAGAGTAAGGCCAAGTAAAGACTATTAGATTTATGTGGATTGTCAAGTAAGAAGTTAGTGGTTAGTAATTAGTTGCCATGAGAGAAAGTTAGCTAAGCATGTAAAAGGAGTTAGAGAGAAGAAAACAAGTAGAGATAAAGAGAGAACCTTTCATAGAGTGTCACCCTTCATTACAAGCACTCTTCCTTTCATCTTATGTACTACTCTCTTCCCTATTAAAAGATCTACAAGAAATGGAAAATACAAAAGAGGAGGAAGAAGAAGAACTAACCTAAACTACCCTAAAACTACATGATGGAGAAGAAAACCCTAAAACTATCCTAAAAACTCCTCAAAACTCCCTCTCCCTGGTGCTCTGAAAATCCTAGGGTATTTATAGGCGAAAGGGGCACCAAGGAAGCTGTACGGTGCTGCGCGTCAAATCAACACGTGGCTCCACATAATTGTCGTGTTTCGTGACAATCCTAGGGCGACGCGCGCGGCGCCACCTGCTTCGCGCTCTCCACTTGTCCCCCTATTAGCTGTACTTCCTAGAATCTGGATTTAAGCCCTCGGTTTTGACGAAATCACCCTCCAAGGTCAATGGCTATTCTTGTAGGCTTTTAATCACCAATTAAATGGGATTTTTTGGGCTTCTTCTTCATTTCATGTCATGGACCTAGAAACATACAAGACAGGTGTTATTAACAGAATGTAATATTAAATAAATGTGAAGATGTGGTATGAAATATGCAATTTTAGAGACTAATTATTGAAAATGACTTTCACGTCTCCTGCTTGATGAAGTCTACGTTTGAGTTGAAACGCCACTCTTGTGTCTGTCTTGAGATTTGCGTTTTGAGTTGAAGTGTAACCCCCAGGTTCGAATGAGGCTCGCATTTGTTGCTTTGTCCTTGGTGATTTTTAGACAACCTACACCACGAAGAGAGAAAATCCACTAAGTCAATGTCGATTATAGGTGGGGATTCTCCGGTGAGCTCGGGTTTTTGGATTCCGATCCTCTTTCTTATTAGAAGGGTTTTCATAAATATACAAGTCATGTCTTTAGATAAGGCTAAGGAGTCCTGCTTAGCTCAAACACTTAATCCCTTATATTGGAGGCCGTTAAGTCGATCATCCAAATTTGAATGAGATAGATGATAGTCCATCTTTATCTAATCTCTGTGTCTAACTGTTGATATGGTTGATCCGTTCCCGAGCTATAACTGTCAAGTTTAAATAGAGATTTGGCTTATAGATGGAGATCTAACGGTTTTATCTCTTCCTTCTAACTATATGAACTGTTCGAGTTTTGAATTGAATGGGCACTCTCGATTAGAGTCTCTAGAAGTTGCCACATGTAGCCCGCCTGTTTGATGCTGAATGGACATATGGCGTGATCTCGAAGAGGTTCAAAACTGACCGCTGCAGCCCCCTAGAGACATCTCAGACTCATTAAGAGCTTGGTCTCCTGAGAAAGTTGTTAGAGTTTGACTCTTTCTAAATCGGTGTCTAAGGATTGGAGATTAAGAGGTTAAGCCTTGATGATTTAGTGATTTGATTAATTAGGCACGTTGCTAAGCACACATACCTCTCACTGAATCTTACACCTACCTGACCAATTAACTTATGATCAGACTACTGTAATATCCTTCTCCTGGACAATCAAACAGTTAGGAGTTATCTAGGTCCAAGTTAACCCTAGCATGAGCTTCATTGATTTTTTTCTTTCTTTTTGTTTGTTGTTTGGTTTTTTGTTTATTTTTTTGTTTTTCTTGAGAAGTGGATTATACCTAAATTTTTTCCATAATAAGATGAATCCATTTTTCACCCTGACCTCAATAACCCCTATCCCCAGACTAATGATCATAATTGACTAAATCATCTCAACTATTCATGAAGCCAGTGAGGATATGCACCCCCGAGCCAAATTTTCAAATACATTTTCCACAATCTTTCCAAAAGTCTGCCTTATATCCTTCTTTTCATGATCAACCCATTGAAGAATCTGAGTTGACAAAGAGGATTGAAGCTTTGTTGAGTCCCAAAAACAAGTGCAAAATGTAATTGACTCACAAAATTCCCAGAATCAAGCTTCATACTCACTTTTTCAAGTCCCACCTCACCAAAAAGAAGAACCAGTTGGCTTGAAAATGAGTATTCAAGCCATGATTCAATCCCAAAATATTTTCACCCAGTCCATCAATAAGTTAAAAGCACAAATGAGTCAATTGGTGAACACAATTGATGACAGGAATGATGAAATTCTCCCTAACCAATCCTTGGCTATTCTCGATATCTTTAACCATATCGATCTGGCCTAAGAATGTATTTCAAAAAAAAATTTGATAACTCTAACCAAGATTCAATTTCTTCTCAACCACTTGAACTTGACCAATATCAAATCTTTGAGAACCACATTGACATTTGGTAAGTTATCACATTCATGAAATTGAACTTGAACATGAATGTGAACCCGCGCCTCAATTTTTTGATTCGGTTCCAATTTTTAAATCAATATTGACTCCTATATTTTCCCCTAATTTGAACCACATTCCTGAGCCAGTCTTGATTCATGTGCCTATAAATCTTAAACTTGAATCACTAATCATGCAAAATTACATTCTATTGATAGAAAATAAATATGAACCAGAACATCAATTTGATTTGGACCCAATTCTTAAGCCAATTCGACTCCCAAACCTTTACTTGAATTCAATCAAACCCCTGAGTCAGTGTTGGTTCCTGCATGTTTAACTCTTGAGCCTAAATCAACCACCTCACCAAATCACATTCAATTGTTAGATAATGGTGTACAAAATTTGACTCTGAAATGATTTTTTAAGATTGGGTGTTTGACTGGAATAAGTGTCAATATAAGATCTTGCAAAGTCATATTTAAATATTGGTCTATGAAAACTTTAAAGGGATAGAGGTCAATAGTGAGTTCTTGCGAACTCCAGATTTACTGCAATGGGCAGCAACTCCTGCACCAGTCAGACCTCCGTTGAAACCACCACCCTGATGTGATATTTTTTCTTCCATCTCTATTTTCATGTATACACATATTTACGATGCATTGAGGACAATGCATGGGATAGGTGTGGGGGAGAGTTTTACTAACATAGATTTTTCTTTTTTAGTTTTGGTATAGTTGATTGAGGCTTTACCTGCACAAAAAATGCAAAATTTTAGAACTTAATAATAAAGAGTGCAAGGTGATCAATACTACCGCTATAGTAAGTAACTTTGCGGGTCATGATCCATAAGGAGGGACTAGCGATGGAAGCTTTTTACCAAGTTCTTTTTAGGTTACAAAGAATGGTTAAAGATCTTTTTTTAGTTCTTGGAAAGAAAAAGAAAATAAGTTACAATCAAGTTAGGAAGAAAGTGACAGATTAAGAAGGTGGAGAAAATAGAAATGAATATATATAAAGAAATTGAAAAAGACTGATAAAAGAGTTGATGTTGGTGATCTAAACTAAAATTAAAAGAAAAGAAAGTTAAAAGTTATTTACCTCTTTTGGTCCAATACTTACCTTGAATCTGTGGCAATGATGTTACCTTGAAGTAGAGGCGATCAGCGCATAACCCATAAGAGTTGATTCCCGTCTCTTCCACATTACATCATCAAGACGACAAGTATGAAATGATATAGAATAAGACTAAAAATCCATCGTCATAAGCTATAGGTGGTACTCGTAAAGACAAGACTCTTTCGATGCTATAAGACTCACTTGGATAGCAATTGGTACCAAAAAAAGAAAAGTAGAAAGGAAGAAGAAGAACACAAAAACACAAAGAAGAACATCCAATTGTAACTATAGATTCAATCTTGTAACAATAAGAGAAAAGAAGAACAACTTACACCGGTGTCACTCTTAGTACAAGCTTCACTCTCGTTCTCCTATGAAACTTTGATCTCCTCTGAATTACATAAATAAAACTAAAAATTACATAAAAAGAAAAATAAAAACCTATACTAAAAAGAATGAAAAACTGACGTAAAATCTATCTCTGCATGGTCGTTCTCCCTGGTCTCTGAAAAACCTAGTATTTATAGGCAAAACCCAACAGGGAGGGGCATACGAAGATAAGGGGAGCAAACGCTCCCCCAACAGAAACATAACAGCCGTGGATTCCGCGGCCTTGGTGTGGCCAGGTAGCCACACCTGAGGGGTATAACTCCTTGTTTTGTGTTTTGACTTTATCTAGTTTTGGAATTCCCGTTTCAGCTCTTGGATTTGACGAAACGACCTTTGATCTCTGACTTTAACCCATTGATTTGGGAAGATTTGTTCTAACTGGTTTTCAACCGATCTGATTTGCCCTGATCTGCCTGATTTTCTAATTTTGAATTAATTTCTGAATTAAATCAGAATTTTGATGGGCTTTGGGCTCGTTTCTCTTTCCTTTCCTTTAGCAATGGCCTGCATATAAATTAGACAATAATTAAGATTAAAAGTAGAGTTTATTATATAATAAGTATGAGAATGTGACAATGAATGTGCAATGTCAGTAACCGATCACACCCTCATACCTATCTTTTGCTCATCCTCGAGCAAACAACAAAACTAAACTAAAGATTATTAGACCACTTTCGCAGGTCACGCGACTGCACTAAGCATGTGCACAAGCCGTTAAACCTCTAGGTTTTCCTTAGAGGACGAGTTTTGTCTCGTGAGAGTTTTCAGTGGATTGCACCCACAAAATCTATAAAGAAAAAGAAAAATGTTAGTATTTTGAAAACACATTTTGAAAGAGAAAAATATTTAAAATATTATTGTAAGAATTAAATAATTTATAAGTTATATGAAAACTGAATTTTTCATTCCTAAACTTAGTCTCTATTCAAAAATTTGTTATCAATCAAAGTAAGGAGTTAAATTGTACTTCTCATCTAGTCTTCACTTTACCCTAAGTCATATGCACCTTCGTGACCGTGAAATTTTGACTAAGGGTTTTTTAACTCTAACTCTTATGCCTTATTTATTTATTTATTAATTTTTTTTGGTGGTAATATTTCTTAGTTCATTAAGCTTTCTAATCTGCCCATGTAACGAGCCTTTAATCTGCGACTCCCAAACCAAACGGTCTAAGGGCATCGGGTGAGAAGACACCCCAAGGACTTAAGGACTCGAGCAAATAAGGCCACAAAACTAAGGATTTTATTATATGAACCACTTTTAAGCGTGAATACTTATGCTTTGTGAGGCACAAATGCCCAGCTTAATCAAAGAATTTATATATATATTTCCTTTTTCTTTTTTTCTTTTAAATAAGGCATAATTATCAAGGTAAAGATCAAGACTAAATTACTTTTTTAAATTATCTTCCTAACCTTAGAAATCAAACAAATAATCTTATTTTGACCAAGTATAAGAAATCCTAATTATGATTCTCCTATTCATTAAAATTGACTTAATTTTTTACAAAAAATATGTCAAAATATTGTTTCTATTTTCAAAAAGTTTTTAAAAGTAAAGAAAATGTTAATAAATTTTTTTTTAAATAAAAAGAAAACCTAAGTTATGTTAGAACCTTCCCCCACACCTATCTTATGCATTATCCTCAATGTATGAATTAATGCATAGATGCATGAAAACGAAGAAAGGGAAGGAAAATACTACCTTAAAGTGGTGGTTCCAGTGGTGGTCTTATTGGTCCACGAAATGCGACCCAATCTAATTTGCGTGGAGTTTGGAGGAACCCACCAGAAACCTCTTTAATATAACCCACTAAAATGATGTATATATGAATGATTTTATTAAGAATTTAACCCATCTAATTTTCAAATTTCACAAATAATTTCAGAGTCAATTTTATCAACACTCTTGTCCCAAAATCGAGTGTAAAAAGATGGAATGATTGACTTAGACTTAGGAAGTACATGAACTAATACCGACTCAGGAAAGTGACTTAAGTCAAGTAAAAGTTCAGGAGTCGAGATTGGTTCAGGAAGTGGGTCCAAAAAAAGAAGTTGAAACTGAAGTCCACATTCATTTTCCCACAATGGAATGTGACTTTCTAAGATTAGTGATTCAAGTTCATGAATGATAGGTATGAAAATCAAAACTGACTCTAAAATATTGCTCAAATCAGGTAGCAAAACAGGAGTCAATATTGATTCAGAAATTTGAACTGGATCACAAATTTGAGTCTCAAGGTTACATTCCTCATTGAGTTCAATTTTATAAAAATGAGAACTTGCCAATTTGTCAATATGACTTTCAAAAGTATAAAATTGGTCAAGTTCAATATGATGATCATAAAAGATTGGTGATCCATTTCCCGATGGATAGGCACAGGATCCAATGTGGACTCTGGAGAAGGATTGAAATTAGGGGAAGACATCAGAGTCGTTATTGAATCAAGAAGTAGAATTGAATTACCAAGTTGAAATTCAGGATCATATTCATTCTCAAGTTCAATTTCAGGAAAGGGATAACTTGCCAAAATGTCAATGTGGTTTTCAAAATTTAGAGTTTGGGCAAGTTCAAATGGGTATGCTGAAATGGAATCTTGTTTTTCAAAACAACATGATTCTTTAGCTCTAACAGAATGATTAGCGATATCAGGAATGGTCAAAGGGTTAGAATGGAGAGTTTTGACGATTATATTTATGTCATGATTATGAGTGATTTGAGCCTGAGTCATGGTTTCAAGTAGCTTTTCATAGTCGATTGGTTCATCGTTTTGTTGCGATTGGACTTGAAAAGATGAAGTTTTATTTTGGAATTTGTGGTGAAATCGTGAGTCTATCAGATTTTGTGATTGTTGCTTGGACTCACGCATACTCATTTCCAAGATTGATGGTTTTCTATTTTGAACTGGTGGAACTGAGTATTGTGGAATTAGGGAGGCCTGAAATTTTTGTTCGGCCTCCTGCATGGCTTCTATACACTTTTCTAACTCAGTTTTTTCTTTAATGGGTTGGTCTAGAAAAGGAGTATAGGATGAAAAATCGGGGAATGAATATTGTGAAAATTGTGGTTAAGTAGATAAGGAGGACAGGTTGGTTGAAAATTGAAATCGGGGGAAGTGAATCCCCATTGACTCTGTGAAGAGTTGGAATTAATTTGGTAATTATGGTCATAAGATTGGGGCATGGGTTGTATTGATTCGGATAAGACTAATCTGACACACAAGGTTGGTTAAAGTTATGATATGTCGGGTTGGTAATATCCGAAAAAGAGGTCGGAGTGTAACATAGATTACCACTAAAATTGAAAAAAATATTGTTATAAGCCATATCACACAAGAAATATCAAACACAAAAAAAAACAAATAAATAAGCAAACAAATAAAAAGAAAAAAAATCTAACCTAAGTTAGGGTAGACCTTAGACCTAGACGACTCCTTACTGGTTAGACTGTCCACGGGGGTATATTGCCGAATCTGACCACAAGTTAATCAGCCTGGTAGGGGCAAGATCGATAGGAGGTATTCGTGCCCTAGCAACGGGCCTAATTATGCCAAACCACCAACCTTCGAGGTTTCGCCTCTCAATCCCCAACCTTAAACACCGATTTGGCAAGAGTCAAATTCAAATCAACTTCCCTCTTATGTCAGTCTTCTATATGAGTCCGAGATGTCTCTAGAGTCAACGTCCACTCAGTTTTAGTTAGGCTGGTTAGTTAGTGAGGAGATGGTTTGTGGGCTAAGGGAGGGTAATGACTTCCCCACCTTATCTTGTTTATAGGACAAGTCCTTAAATCAAATGTGTGCAAGATATAGAAAAGTAACATTCACAAGCAAATATCACCGAAGAATGTTTCCTAAACTATATGCTATGCACACGTACCTTTTGATTCAGCACTCTTCAACAGTAATGTAAAATGTAAATGAATTAGACAAGTGCCTAAATTTAAAGTCTAAACCGTTTTTAACATTTAACAAACATCATTTTACTGTTGAGATTAGAAAATTTGTAAATAGCTATAGAATTTTAGCTTTGCTCAGCCAACCTATAAAAATACAGGTTAGTAGTTCACTCAGATTGCCACTGGAATGTAGCAAATCTGAGGGCCTCTGGGCTCTGCTTTCTAGAGCAGAATTCAGGGCCACTTATATGTCCACTGCAGCAAAAATTTTCTTGTTGTTAAACCTGTACACCAAGAACAAAGAAGAAAGTTAACCAAACATGTAAATCTAAAAAGAGAATAACTTACCATCCCTCCCCGGCAACAAAGCCAAAATTTGATTGAGGCTTTACTTGCACAAAAAATGCAGAATTTTAGAACTTAATAATAAAGAGTGCAAGGTGCTCAATACTACCGCTATAGCAAGTGGTTATGCGGGTCATGATCCACAAGGAGGGACTAGCGATGAAGATTTTTAGCAAGTTCTCTTTAGGTTACAAAGAATAGTTAAAGATTTTCCTTTAGTTCTTGAAAAGAAAAAGAAAAATAAGTTACAATCAAGTTAGGAAGAAAGTGGTAGATTAAGAAGGTGGAGAAAATAGAAATTGATATATAAAAGAAATTGAAAAAGAGTGATAAATGAGTTGGTGTTGGTGATCTAAACTAAAATTAAAAGAAAAGAAAGTTAAAAGTTACTTACCTCTTTTGGTCCAATACTTACCTTGAATCTGCGGCAATGATGTTACCTTGAAGTAGAGGCGATCAGCGCATAGCCCATAAGAGTTGATTCCCGTCTTTTCCACATTACATCATCAAGACGATACAAGTATGAAATGATATAGAATGAGACTAAAAATCCATCGTCATGAGCTATCGGTGGCACTCGCAAAGACAAGGCTCTTTCGATGCTATACGACTCACTTGGATAGCAATTGGTACCAAAAGAAGAAAAGTAGAAAGGAAGAAGAAGAACAAAAAAACACAAAGAAGAACAAACAATTGTAACTATAAATTAAATTTTGTAACAATAAGAGAAAAGAAGAACAACTTACACCACTCTCGTTCTCCTATGGAACTCTGATCTCCTCTGAATTATATAAATAAAACTGAAAATTACATAAAAAGAAAAATAAAAATTCACACTAAAAAGAATGAAAAACTGGCGTAAAATCTATCTCTACATGATTGTTTTCCCTGGTCTCTAAGAAACCCAGTATTTATAGGCAAAACCCAATAGGGAGGGGATACGAAGATAGGGGAGCAAACACTCCCCCAACAGATACATAACAGCCACAAAAATGTGGCTTTGGCCGCGTTTTCGCGGCCTGGGTGTGGCCAGGTGGCCACACCTGGGGGTTACAGCTCCTTGTTTTGTGTTTTGACTTTATCTAGTTCTTGAATTCCCGTTTCAGCTCCTGAATTTGACGAAATGGCCTTTGATCTCTGGCTTTAACCAATTGATTTGGGAAGATTTGTTCTAACTGGTTTTCAACCGATCAGATTTGCCCTATCTGCCCTGATTTTCTGATTTCGAATTAATTCTGAATTAAATCAGAATTTTGATGGGTTTTTGGGCTCGTTTCTCTTTCCTTTCCTTTAGCAATGGGCTTGCATATAAATTAGACAATAATTAGATTAAAAACAGAGTTCATTATATAATAAGTATGAGAATATGACAATGAATGTGCAATATCAGTGACTGATCAGTAGTTTTTTTCCTTCTTTTGCAGGTTTTTGAAATTTGTTTTCTTTTTTCTCTTTTCTTTTAGGATTTTCTCTTTTCTTTTTTTATTTTCAATTTTAAGACTTTTATATTAGAACTTTTTCTTTTCTTTCTTTATAAACTTTTTGATGAGAAAAAAGATTTTTGAATTATCTTTTGTGAAAATAAGTTGATCTTAGGAATTAGAAAACCATAATTAGGATTTCTTAACTTAGTCAAAATAATGGATCTTTTTTAAAATTTTAGGATAAGAAAGAAAGATTAAAAAAATGATTTGATCTTGAATTTTTTACCTTAGAGAAATATGCACTTCACATTTACACATTTTGAATTGAAACAAAGACTTGAATGCTAGAAAAAAAAAACTTGGCCACTAATTAAACTGGGTAATTGTGTCTCAAAAAGCAAGATTATTCACGCCCAACAGTAATCAAAACAAACAAAACCCCTTGGTTTTGTGGCCTTATTTACTCGAGTTCTTAAGCCCTAGGGATGTTTCTCACTGGTGCCCTAAAACCGTCTAGTTTGGGGTCATCAGCTAAAGGCTCACTACCCGGGTAAACTAAAAAGCTTAATAAAACTAAGAGTATATAATTAAATAAATAAATGGTTTGATAGTTAAAGTTGAAATCTCAAATATTTACACTCTCCGAAGTGCATATTATCTAGAGTTTTATAAGAGATCAAGTGATTGATTCAATTTGACTTATTGCCTTAATTGATATCAAGTTCTTGCAAAGAGACTAAGTCTTTGAATTAATAATTTGGTTTGTTGATGACCTTGATCACCTAAAGTTTTGCAAGATTTTTTAAAAGATTTTCTCTCTTTCAAAATGAGTTTTCAAAAATACTAACACTTCATTTTTTTCTTTTTAGATTTTGTGTGTGTAATCCACTGAAAACCCTACGAGACTATAACTCCTCTTCTAGAGGTAACCTAGAGATTTAAAGGTTTGTTGTATATGCTCAATGCAGTCGTGAGACCTGCGAAAGTGACTTCATAAATTTCTTAGTATAGTTTTAGTTTTCTTGTTTCTCTCGAGGACTAGCAAAAGATAGATATGGGGGTGTGATTATTCATCAATTCTGTATATTTTATATCATATTTTCCCATCTGTCTTACAATAAAACCATGCTATTAATAATTTTGTTTAGTGTGTGCAGGTTACACTGAATAAGGGTAAAATCGAGAAAATGAGTTAAATAGACCCAATTTTTGGAAATTATTTACAAATTTCTTGATGCCTAAGTTAAAGAGCCTTTTTGTTCTACTAGCCCAAAATAGCAATCCATTTGAAGCCAAAATTGAAGATTAAATCTACTGGTGCTATGTTGCAAATAAAAAATAATTAAAAATACTAAAAGCTTCTCTCATTCAATGGAGCATGTACCCCAAAATCTGAGCCAAAGTCGCGAAAACGCCGCAAAAGCCACGGATCCGCGGCAAAATCAGGGCGGATTGCCCTGATTTTTGATTCAATGCTTCATTTTTTGGGGCTCAAGTCACTGATACTTATAAATACAGCACCAAGAGACTGAGAGAGGGAGAGGAGATCAGAGGTTAGAATTTCTCCTTCTAGATTTAAATTAGGATTTTCTCTTTCTTTTCTTTTCTTTTCTTTTCTTTTTCTTGTTTTTTTCCCTCCTTTCTTTGTAGATCTTGGATTAGATTAGAGAGAGATTCACAAGAAAAAGAAAGATATTGTATAGAGAGTGACAATCTAATACAAGACTCCCCTTTATCTTCATAGTTTCTTGATCTCATCTACTTGTTTTCATTTCATTATTTTCTTCTTCTTTCTTGATTTTTCATGCTTTCTTTCATTATGTGTAATAACTTCTAACTCTCATGGCTAACTTCTAACTACTATCCACAACTTTGCTAACTCTTAGTGTGAAATTAACCCAATGGATTCATTGATGCCTCCAAAGATTGTGCCTTGCTCTTGGAAGAGCCATAGATGGCTCATGATGATGGGTTCTAATTTTTAACTTGCTAACTTGTAATTAACTCTCTTATTTCATGCTTGCTTCTAATGATTTTGATGATTTAATATTTGATTTAGTTTGCTTGTGATGGAAATTTGGATTTTTCACTCACTTTTGGCTCATACATTCAGTGCACTTGCTTCTCATCGCATGCTCACCTTCTAATGGTTCTTGGTGGGTTGATCTTCAAGTTGCCTTGTCAAGTAAGATTGAGAGAGAAAGACAATCTTATGAGTTATACCTTGAATGCTCTCTATTTGCAATCACTACTCTTTGTGCGAATGATCAAGTTGGGGGAATCAATCCACTAAGAGTAGCAAGTTTATGGATCTAGTAGTAAGTTAGCCATGAGATTTTCCTTTTATTTGATTTTGTTTTCAAGTCCCATTTCCTACATCACTATGTTTTCATCTTCTTCTCCTTCTTCTCTTTTTCTTTTTCTTTTCTTTTCTTTCTTTTGAAACAAAGAAGAATGTTTTACCAATTTCGTGATTTACCAACAAGCTTCTATCACCTCTCTTCTTGTAGATACGACTTGTATAGACTATACTATCATGAAAGTATTGAGAGAATACAAAGTACGATCCTTGATTTCAAAAGACTAGTTTATGTGTTTCGAATTTTATCTCAGTCATGGGGGATTGTTGGAAACTTAAAATTGTCCAATTGATTTTTTAGGGAGAAATTTGAGTCAAATTTTAGGTGGGACCCACTCCTTGAAATGCGCAGGAGATGGTTGGAATGTGTTCTCCTTCTATTGGCGATGAACGTGGTATATTCATATGTTCAATTCTGTTTCCAAATGAATGAGATATTCAAGTCGAAAATTGACCGAAATAAGAGCTAAATGGGACTAAAAAGAGTGAAAACTCTTTAGTCCAACATTGAAAGTGATATGTGAATGAATGTTTCTATTCAGCGAACGTACATATCTATTCGGAACGATTTCCCCCGTTCTGACCGAATGGATGTGTCTATTCGGGGACAACCTATTTCGGCCAAATAGATGTGTCTGTTCGGCGAACGGATGCATCTGTTCAGAATGGTTGCCCCTGTTCCAACTGAACAAATATGTCTATTCGAAATGGTTGTGCCAATTCTGATCAAATGGATGTGTCTACTTCAAAAGGCTTTCTCCGAATTCCTATATGAAAAGCAAAATTTCACTCCAAAACGAATCACCCAAAAAACTCAAAATAACAACCACAAGAATAAATGAGTTCAAGAAAATTTTATTAAATTCCTATATAAAGGATATGCTTCCTCTTTGTCATGCTCCGCTTCTCAAAATACGTAGAAACGGAGTCACGACGAGAGTCGACGACATATATACGCGAGGAGAAAACCTCACGTATACACGCTAAGCCTAAAGTAACCTGAACAAGCTATATAATCATTATGAAGAATCAATCATCACTGCAATATAACATATAAATGACCACATCAGATAAAAATAAACATAGAAATGGAATAGGATGATAATTAAGGTTGATGCGTAGAGATAGGAATCAACTGAATAAAAGAAAGCAGGAATACTGATGATCTAGCCGAGGGTAACTCCAAATCCTTGTAAAGCATACGATCTAAATGAACACCTGATCAATGAAATAAAACATCCAATGTAGACATGCAAATACAGGATCGTCAGAAAGCGACCAAATGAGTGTGTAAGAAAAAGGGAAAGGTGCTCGTGCATATAAAGTGATGAAGTACAATATGATAATAAAACAAACAGATCATCAAGAATGCAATAACATATATGAACAGTGAAAAGGGTAGTCAATGCTAGAGTCCAGTGTACAATCAAGTCATGTGTACCATCAGCTATCCAACAAAGTATACATGCATAAGGTGAACACAATCAGTCACAGTATATTATGGACAGTTCAATATTATTGATTATGTTAGGGAACACTAATTGTCACATGCAGTAGACGCATCCCATATTATGTTTACCATACGTGTCAATTGGGATCTTAAGTTATTGAAACTGATAGTGGAAACATTATCCAGGCTTTAGGTGGCTCCTGTAAATACTCAGGACCACGGCCTCAGTTTCCTGGCGCTGAACTAGACCGTACCGCTAGGTACTCAGTAAAGTAATCTCACTGTGAAAATAATGGAACAGTAAACAGTACAGATGGGATGTCAGTCATCTCCCAGGAACCTGCAGTGAAACCCTCAGTCGGCTGCACATCCTGTATCCTAGATACAGACGTTGTCTCCTCCATCAATTTTCTCAATCCCAGAGTAATTTGTCTTTTTTTTACATTATTATTTAATTCAGTTAAAACAATCAATATCCATGTTATTTAGAATACTGAGACTATACAGTAGCAGTAACAGTACAATATGTTAGTAAACAGTAATCGCATACATGGTGAACAGTAATAAGAACAGTAAACAATATCAGTAACCGTGTATACGATCAACAATAGACTGTACATGGTGTTACGGTCCAACAATACTTTCCCAGTAACTTTCAGTAACATGAAATAATACTCACATAATATGTCATGTACCGTCTAATCGATGTACAATCTCATCTACCTGTACTGCATATTACAATAACTGATCCACTGACTTATAGTCTCAATAGTCATCGTAAACATCAAGTATCAATACATGTCAAGGCATCTGATACGGTAAACCATCACCTCAATAAATCAGTAATCAGTTATCTCGTTCATGTCAATCTACTCTAGTCCTTTATATCCATCTTCTAGTCACCAATATATCAGAGTCTCATATAAACAGTCAGCTACATCTAATCATATCATCATCATCGAATAACAGTAAGATCATCGATAAAGATCATCACAGATTGTCACTTCTATCAAGGTCAATCACAAGATCCAACATAAAGAATATACATCTCAAGTCAACTCCAACTTAACTAAGTCCATACATAGATCCAAACATTAAGGAAGAATAAGCTAAAATAGCATCTTATTCTATCAGTCCACAATATCCAAAAAGGATTCTAAATAATCACCAAATAATTGCCTCATAAATACTTCACATGAAATATATCACTCATCCACAAATACGAACTAGGCTAATCACTAGGGACAGTCAAGTCACAGTCAAAGGTATACCACAAATAATCTTGAATCTGAAATGGTAAACAATCTATACATGAAATAATAGGATAAGAATATCTCGGTGAGAAGACAATGAATCAGTAAGCATATAAATATCAAGGTACATCTTATCCATCATCTGTAGTCTAAACTCTCTCTGGTATGATAATACAAGTCTAGTAATCCACTATACATCTTTAAGGTTTACTATTCCACTAGTCCGATCTGTTCCAACCTCGAGTCAAGTTTATTCCAATTAAATCCATTAATGTTCAAGTGTCAACTACTGAACAATTAACTCAATATCCAATCGACAATTTATCGAGTACAATCCAGTCTCAAATACTACTACTTTGATATAGGTATCATCGAAGTGAACATGGTCATGAACAGTAATTAACAAGCATAAACAATATCGGAACATGATAATAATTAAACAAAAGATAACGATAATTAACAATAATGTAAAAGTAAATACTCGCCACGTCTCATGAAATGATACGGGTAATCATACTAGTAAAATATATCAGATGGTCACATGAAATGATACGAGTAACATATATATGCCTACTGACAACAGTAGATAAGGAAATGACACAAGAACAAACACTCACATGAAATGACGCAGTTTTGGATTCAAATTTTCGTTTGGTCTTCATTGCATGAACTGGTACGGATCTCTGGATCATCCCATGAGTTAGTCTTCGAATCGCCAGTGTATCAGGTCCATAACGAACACAAATCCAAATCTTCTATTACCCAGTTCGGATAGCACGAACGAGTCTGAAACGCTTTAACACGCAACTAAACACACACAAAGAGGGAGAGGGTCTGAGATATAGAAGGAGAGATACTGAGACACACCCTATGCACACATACATCCACACCCACACATACACATATATGATACACACACAAAATCATGCATACACTTTTATAAACACACACACAATTAAAACACAACACACGCACACACACACATTTATAAACACATGCATACACACATTATATATACATCAAATATATATAAGGAGAGAGCAAGAGTGAGAACTCACCATAAGAGTTGCCTGCCATGGTGATTGTTGTTGACGGCGGCCCGCGGAGGAGGCAGAGAAGCTACGGTGGAGGAGGGAGCCATGGCAAGGGAGGATGGGGGACTCTAACGCGGTGACGTATCTCGCTGGTGGAGACTCGCTGCCATGATAGAGAGAAGGTGAATGAGTTGGTGTAGGCGCGCTGGACTGTGCTCGGCCAAGGCCAAGGGGAGATGGGAGCCCGAGAATCTCGAAAAGGACATGGGCATGTGGGTGTGGGACTCGACAGCATGGGAGAAGATCGACCAAGTGGGGGATAGGGCAGATCTGTGCCTAGGTTGCATGGCTGCAAGGGTGGTGAAGGGCTGTGCGTGGAAGAATGGCAGCTATGGGGTTGCACAGCAGGGGTGCAGGCCATGGGAGGAGTGCACGGAGGCCAGCATTCTCAGCGCCAGAGCCATCGCCGTGGAGGATGGTGCTGGGTTGTCGGAGGAGATGCTCGACAATAGGGGTGTGCGGAGGAGAGGTTTCATGGTGGTGCACGGCTGCTGGAGGTAGAGGTTGCGACTATGAGAGGCCGGCGGATCTCGCGACAAGGAAGACATTGGCATGGAGATCTTAAGAGGAGGAAGGTGTTGCTCAACTGAAGTGGGGGAAGAGGAGATGAGCCCAGGTGATGAGCGTCGGGTAGTTCGGCCAGAGGAAGAAGATGAGGGAGAAGATTATAGGATTAGTTGGGATTTGATGTGGTGGTTAGGATTAGGATTGGGATTGGGATTAGGATTAGGTGATGATTTATATAGGATTATGAGTATAGGCTATAGGGTAAATGGGTGTGGGTTATTGGGTTTTGGGTGAAGAGTTAAACGGTTTGGGAAGAGATAATGGGTTGGATTTATGGGTTTTGGGTCTACTTAGTTGGGTTATGGGCTTAAATAAAAAGAAGCTAGAAAAGATATGAAAGGATAAATCTAAGTAGGCTTAACCATAATATACACATATTAATAATAATAAGAATATTAACAACAACAACAATACACCGTGTTATTTAACAATAACAATAATAATAATTAATAACAATCAACAACAATAATTAACACAGGATACATGTACACAAATTATTGAACAAAAACTCCTCCCTCGTACACGCCATCAAGAAAGAGGCCGACGGCTTCAAGATTGGAGCTTGCTCATTGATCGAGCTCAACCTATGCACAGAAAAATAGAAGTTTAGGAACAGTACTAGGTCCTTAATACTACCGTGTAGCCTAAAGCTAACAGGTCGTGATCCACAAGGAGGCACAATGATGGAAGTTTTTAGTAAGTTCCTTCTTTTAGTTTACAAAAATATATTAAAGGTTCTCTTCTCAGTTTTGAAAGAAAGTAAAAAAAATAGTTAAAACTAAGTTAAGCTAAACGAAAATCTAAGGGAAAGAAGAAGATGGTTTTGTTGATAAAAAGAAAACAGAAAACAAAGTTAATGTAAAAGAAATGAAAAGATGAAAAGAATTAAAGAAAAAGTATTTACCTTTGTGTGGATTAACATACCTTGAATCTATGTGAAGTTTATCTTGAAATAAAGCGAAGCAATAGAAAAGAAGAACATAGAAGCATTGCTTGGCTAGATTGAGTACATGAAGAAAATTTTGAAACTTATATTGGCTACCACTTCAATAAAACTCTCTTTTGAAGAAGGATTACATCAAGTGTCACTCTAAATATAACTCTTCCTTTCCTTCTCTCATATAATTCTCTTTAACCTAAGCTGTAAATAAACTGAAAATTACATTATAAAAAGAAAAAAAAACTAAACTAAACTAAAGCAAATTCTAACCCTAAAACTTTCTGCTGAGTGGTGTTCTTCTGCCTTTGTGGTCTGCAGGTATTTATAGGAGAAATAAGCCGAGGAGAGTTGTACGAAGATAGTGGGAGCTGGCGCTCTCCCAGATTCAAATAAAACACCGTGGAAACGCTGCTTTTGCCATGTTTCGCGGCAGTATCCTGGCCGTAGGGCCAGGATTTGAGAGCCGGTCGTCCGTTGATTAATTCTCATCCTTTTATCTTCTTGAATTTTGAATATCTGCTCTAGATTTGATGATATATCTCTTTATCCTCAGCGAAGCCGATAGGTCTTCAAAAAATCCATTTTTCCTGTGAATTTTGATGATATTATCTTATCTGATATATCCAGTTTTCAGATAAGATGGCTTCTAGAATCTTTAGATTTGAATCGATCCCTTTCTTTTAAATTTTTAAATTTAATTTAATAAATCTGTCATTATCTCTTTTCTTCCTTAATTACCCTGCACACCACTAGACATGAAAATACATCAAATAGCAAAGTTTTATTATAAAATAAATGTAGAATGTGACACATGTGATATTAAATATGCAATGTAAGTGTATGATCACTCGTCCTAAATCAAGTAACCTGTAAATAAGATCGCTTGATCCAGTTGAAGGAACAATCCTACCTGTCACCTTCGATGGTGGCACCCTGTCACAATGACTAATGCGTCGTAACGACCCCTTCACGATGACTAATGTTGCACACCTTCCAAACTTCCTAGAAAAGAGAGTTTAATCACCATTTTCTCATCTTCCCCCATCTCCTTCTCCTTCCTCCATTTGATGAAAAGAAGAGAAGACACATGGCGGCGCAACAATGAAAGAAATTAGGGTTTTGAAGAAAGGATTTTATCAAAGAAGAAAGAAGATGATTTTCTCTCACATAATTCTCTTTATTTACAAACCGACAAGAAGCCCAACCACCTCCAATTCAAATTTTCAATCCCTGAAAGATCAGCCCATAATCTCAAGATTTTCAGTAATATTAAAGGCAGAAGATCAATCATCGCCGTCAAACCATAAAACCCTACGATCCTAGTCATAATGGCACCAGAATTCGAAGAGATACACAGCTCAATCTTTTAAGAGATCCAGTCGCCCGATATGACAACTGTTAGCCAGCTGTGCAACCAATAATAATTCTAGAAGATCCGTAGTGATTCAAAAAGATTTGACGCACAAGCATCTTAAAGCATTCACAATCCAAGTATCTTCGCTTCCCCGACTTCTCTTTCACAAATTCTGACAAATTGGGAAGCAGAGACATCTGTAGTGGTCAAATTTTGACCCTCATCAGAATGATAACACGTGTCCAAGCTACTAAGAGCTTCCTCCGAGAAATCCACAATTCTCAGAGTCCTATCCGGAGCATCCGCCACCCCTGGTCATCCTGGAGCTCTCATCCATCCTAAAGATCCTTCCATCCCGGAGCTCCCCTCTGTCCCGAAGATGTCTCAGTCTGGAGCCGCCTTCCACGATTCACTCTACCTCTCCTTCCCATCCCAAAGGTCCCAGCTTCAAACCAGAAGCTCTAAATAATAGATCATCTATGATCTCCGCCGATACTCATGCAACGCCTTCCTCACCCACATTCATAACATGTAACACCCCTATTAGCGCAGGCGGTTATGGACAATGCCAGATTTCTCAGCATGTAATCCTATCAACTAGCACCAATGATCGATCATAGTCGTTACAAAAAATTCAGCACGTGAAGATCGTGCAGTTACCACAGCTCATTAATTCCGCCTCCATGCCAACATCCATGTCAGGTATATAGATCCTTCTTCTCCCAAGAGAAAGGGATTACTTCCTTAATCCTCAGAGCACACATATACCATTATACTAGCGGCTCCATGTACTAGTCCATCCATTACACTAGAAGTTTTCATGTCTCAGTCTATCATTACACTACCAGTTCCCTGTGCTAATCCATCCTTCCACTACACTGACAGTTTTTCTCTGTCAGTCTTTCCTACCATTCCACCTACTTATTTTCACGCCCGAGGGTCTTAGGCTGACATCACACCGGTGCTCCTAATCTGAAATGTGTTCTTTCTTGTGTGTGTTCTGACAGTTATCACCTGGGGAGCGCCTCAAATCGCCTATGGTGGGTTCGATCCACGGTAAACCAGTTTTTTATCCACCACAAAAATCTAAAAAAAAGAAAGAGTGCTCGCCCCTGATGATTTCGATTGAATTCAAATGGTTCTGAGTGCCAAAGAGAATCCTCCAACCATGAAAGGGTAAAAAACGGGATATCAACGATTTGCATATGACTTATATCAATATATAAGATGAAGATTTAAAGTTTTATTATGTGTTATATATATATTCTATAGTATCGCTAGGTAGTAATGTGATTAAATTGTTTTAAAGATGTATTGCATTACCAAAGTTCTTTAATAAAATTAATAGTGTGATAGTGTAGTTCATGAATTTATGATTGGAATGAATTTATGATGCATGACATGAGTCATGTTCGTTCCCATGCTTAATGTAATTGAATGCAATAGTGTATTGTATGATTTGGTTTATATGATACACTTGATGTAATTTACAGTACGATTGTCTATGGTTATAATGTGATTGATGCAATTCACAATTTGCATAAAAATGTTACTTAAAATTTTAAGTTTATTGGTTGTTTTATCAAAACTGACCAAGGGAAGCGAGAGAAGTTTTCTCCCGTAACTCCTATATTAATTTTGTCTGTTCGCCTGTCTGTCTTCAGAGAGAGAGAGAGAGAGAGAGAGAGAGAACAGTGCTCTTTGCCGCCGCCCCTCGTCGTCGCCGCCTCCTCCCTCCTCCACCACCTCCTCCTCCTTTTATCACACACACACACACAGAGAGAGAGAGAGAGAGAGAGCATCCCTCTCTATATCCCCCCCAATCCCCTTTCATCTCCTCTTTTCTCACCCCTCCTCCTTTCTCCTCCGTTTTTTCAGCATCCTCCTCCTTTCTTTTCGAGCGGTTTTCACCGTCATTGATGTGGTGTACTAATATATTATGAGCTTGATGTCATTCTTATCTTATGTAAAAAGGGAAAAATTATCCCAAGCGAAGGTCGAGACCCGTGTGTCAGCGAAATGGGAAATAATAATGATTTGAGTCATTTTGTTCTGAGAAAGCCCTAGCTAGCCTAAACTTAGAGTCATTTTGCTTACAGCGTTTCTTGTTTACAAGCATCACCGCGTCATCAAAGTCATCCAGCCGGGGCCACTGGGTCCCACCCACCGAAATTAACAGCTCAGATGCGCATAGTGACAGCTGACGAAAAGCGCGGTGAGAAAAAAAATTTTCGCCCAAACTCTCTACGTTCGAATCCCAAAAATTCTCAAGAAAATCTAGATTTATTCGTTCCAGATCACTGAGAGAGAAAGGGTGGGGGGAGAGAGATAGAGAAAGAGGAGAGACCCGAATCTAACTCCCAAAGCACTTGATCCTGGATCCTTGCTCGAGCGCCGGAGCCACCTCACCCTCATCGCTGCAAAGCCTCGATCCTCTTCTCCCCCTCGTCTTCTCTTCAACGGAACGGTGAGCCTCCATTCTCTCTTCTTGAAATTTGCGCACCCGATATTTTTATCCTATAATTTCGCACCCTGATCTGCATCAGATTCTAAGGTCATCAGAAATTTTGAGGGTTTTTTGGGTTAAGCGATGAATTTTCTACTGCGCTCAACGCATCATGTAGCAGCAGATCTGCCGACTGTTGCTGAGTACGAGCCCCACGAGGATGGGCAGAATCCAATGCTCAAAAGGGCCACCACATTGGAGGGCCTCATCGCTGAAGACCCATTTCCAATAGCCTCAGGTGAGGAAGATGGAGGTGGTAGAGACAGCGACGCCATTGGCGATGCAAGTGGAATACCCGCCGGCTCGAATCCAGAGAAACAACTCCCCATGGCTAACAACCACTCAGATGTTGCAGAGGATGAAGGATGGATAACAATTCCAAAAGGTATTTGCTAATTCTTTTTAGACGTAAGTTGCTTCTAGTTTAAACACTGAAGATCACAATCTCATCGTTGGAGTCGAATTTGGTAGACGGTGGCAGTTCCTTGACCCTCCAAATCTATTCTACCACAATTTTTTTTTTTAATTAAAGAGTTTGGGGTTTTTTTTTTGAGCCATTGCCAACTTCATATTCTCCATACTACTAGCCATGGCTTCCGAGCTTTCTCTACCTTCTTTCATCTTTACATACCTTGACCAAATATTCTTTTACTGCTGACATCTGCTTCTCTGATACTCTTGGTGAAAAGTGGATTTTTTGTCATATATTGTGGCACCATATTTGTTTCCATGTTGAGCACGTAAGAATCGAAGTTTCTGGAGTTGGGTAGATAATCTTTTGACGAGTCAGTTTTTAATTTGAATACTCTTTAATGCAATAGGTCATCCTTAGTTTTTCATTCAAGACAGTTAAGAAATTTTTGGCATAGATTTGTTATTTTTTTGGGTGTGTGTGTTTTTGTTTTTTTTGGTGGTGGTGGTTTACTTAAACAATATTATGGTTTACTTAAACAATATTATGTTATGAAGTATACTAGTGTACCGCTTTGTTGGTGGTTAAAACCGACCAACAGAGCGGTGGAGACGAAGGTGGGGGGAGGGGAGGAAGAGTGGAAGTGGAAGAGGGGGGCGGGAGGAAAGAGAGGGTGGGACAGGGTTGAGGGGAGGAGGATGGAAGGGAAGAGGTGGGGGGGAGGGGAGGATCTCTCTCTCTCTCTCTCTCTCTCTCTCTCTCTACTGAAGGTGAACGGACAGACAGACAGACAAAATTTATGAAGGTCATGAGAGAAAACCTCCCTTCGGTCGGTTTTGATAAAATAGTTATGAACACAGAACATATTTGCTCATTTAAATATGTGTAACTGTCTAGTATAAAGGGCTTCTTATGTAAGGAGTGTCTGTGCTACTAGGTTGCAAGGAGCAAGTAATAGATTGTTTCTCAAGAAAAAAAACAATCACATGTGGTTTCAAAAAGAAAATTGAATTCACTTTATTGTTGTTAGCTATGTTCAATGGCTACGTCCACACCAACATGGACACAACACGTCAAAATGTAGCAAATTCTTAAAAATACACATGGCAAGTGTGTCTGATGTAGAACTGCTTCCTGAAAGGAGTATCTATGCTACATAAGCTGTCAGTATTAGCAAAAGACCATTTTATGATAAGAAGAGAATTTTGAACAAAAGTCCATTCTTTTCTAATATTTCTAGGGGGGCTCAAGCAAGCATGTGACTATCTCTATGGAGATTTATGTACCAAATTTCTTGGGTGAGGGACAATTGACCCACTTGCGCAGTCGGAAACGATATAGCTCGGTGATGTCCTCCATGATTACCTTCATTTTATTTTATTTCCTTCTATCTTTCTTTCTTTTCCTCCCTTGTTTTGGAGTTGTTAAGTTTGATTACAAAATGCTGAACTTTTACCTTCATAGTTTTAGAAGTTTCCTGATATAAGTTTGTTTCTTTTGCTTTCAGGAGCACCTCCTGATAACTGGAGTGATGCGTCGGATATACTTCAGTTGCGCTCCTTGGACCGTTCTTTCGTTTTTCCTGGTAGTTACATCATCTCGCTTGATCTGATTCTGTCCCTGAAGTAAATGGGGCTGATATTAGGAATCTGATCTATCTTCATTCCAGGTGAACAGATTCATTTACTAGTTTGCTTGTCGGCATCTAAGCAGGATACCGAGATTATAACTCCTTTTAAAGTTGCTGCTGTGATTTCTAAGAACAATGTCTCTGGTAAGAAACAAACAGAGAACTTGGGAAATAAATCTAATTCTGTCAGTGATCAAGATAATATCAATGGCGACTGTGAGGAAACTGCTGATCAGATTTCAGAAGATAGTGGTTTCACCATTTCAACTGCAGATAGGCATTGTGAAAAAGAGGATATATCTGCAACAGAATCCCTTCTTCGCATGGAGGACCATAAACATCAGACTGAAACACTGCTAGAAAGATTTAGAAATTCGAATTTCTTTGTTAGAATTGCGGAGTCAGATGAACCGCTTTGGTCTAAAAGAAATGCAGCAGACCCATCTTCAAGTAATTCTGAGGGGGCAGGGGGAGTTTTCATTCAAAGAATGCAGAACCTAGAAAGACTTCAAGGAGTAATTTTCTCAATGCAGTTATTGATAGAGGAAGTTTTGATGGAAATACTTCTGGTGGAGTGGCTAGACATACTATCAGATGCTGCTCTTTGTGCAATGGTGACATAGTGGTACGGTCTTAAGAACTTGATATTGTTTATACTTATTATAGCAAGGTTGCTAACAACGCTAATCATTTCAACTTTTGTTATGTGCTATTATTAGAAGGTTTTTCTAGTACCAAGAGTGAAAAAATCATGATGGAACTCCACATATTATTTTCAGTATGTATGTTTTTCCACATTTTTAACCAGCATGAGAAACCTCTTATAGTTTTGGCAGCTGGGGCACCTATAACTACCTGCTAATGGGATCGCATGCCTAGCTTGTGACACAAAGAATCATACTGTTAATGATAACTGTAAACTTATTTAAAATTTTAGAGAACTTTAAGACTCATAAATTTACAGGATGCACTTGCCTTTTTTGCTTAAGTTTACCTTTCATTACTTGCACCTGTCCTCTATAAATTCATAATTGCTTATCTTACATGAATGGGTGGCGGTGGTTGGGTTGGGTCAGGTTCAGTCATGCTGAGATCCATATAACTCAAGCCAACTCATTTAATAAACAGGAGTCAACTCATTTAATAAACATGGATTACTCATTTAAATGAACAGGTCTAATCTGAGAACCCAGTCATGTGTTACCAGTGTGTACGGCAGCCCAAACAAACATGTATATCTAGGGTCTGTTTTTTCGCTACAAAACGCCGCAAGTCGTAAGTCGTAAAATCTCTTTTTCATTTTCCGTTGTTTGTTTCGTTGCAAAACAACTTGCAAAATGCAACTTTCATTTTCTCACTTGCAGTTGTTATAGTTAATTTTGTGGTCATATAAATCTCACTTTTACACCCACATTTTTCTACTTGCAGCTGTTACAGTTAATTTTGTGGTCATGTAAATCTCACTTGTAGTACACTTGTAGTTCAAAGCAGTTACCTGATAATAAATATATAATTAATATTATTAAATATTAAATATTTTAATATCTTAATAGTGTTTAATTTCTTATCTAATCATTTAATTATTTATATTTTTAGTTTTTTATTATTTTTAATATTGTTTAATATTTAATATTTTATTATTTTAATTTAATATTTTAATTTATATTGTATTTAATACTTTATTATTTTATTAATATTTATACCAATTTTCTTAATATTTTATTTAGAATTAATATTATTATTTATATTAATATTTTATTATGTTATATTGTAATAATAATTCATTATAATGATATTATAATGATATTTTATTATTAATATTATAATATATTTTTAGTTTGTTAATTTTATTTTTTTATAATATTAAAAAATATTTTAATAAAATTTAATATTATAATAATTTTAAAGTATTTTATAATATTATAATATTATAACTATATTTTATTATTTTTCTTAATATTTTTTTAATATTTATATTTTATTAGTATTCTTAAAATTTTATTAATGTTCTTTGGATTTTCTTAAAATTTTATAATTATTTATTTAGTTAATATTTTAGTAATATTTTACTAATTATACCAATATTTTATTAATATTATTATTATAAATAAAATATTAAAATCATTAATATTTTATCTCATCTTTATTAATACAATTTAATTTTCGATAGTAGATTTAATTTAATAGTATTTACAATATTTAAATCACTGCTACAATTAATTTTATAGTCAACTTTTTCACTTACACTTTTATATTACCAACCAAACCCGTAAAACACAATATACTTTCCCATTCACACTTTCATTTTACCAACCAAACACCGTAAAACAGAATATATTTTCCCTGATACAATTCACTTTTTTTATTCTCATTTTATGACTTACGACTTGCGACGTTTTGCGGCGAAACAAACAGACCCTAGTGTTATAATGCAAACTCTTTGGTGGGGCCTAAATTGAATTGAATTGGTGTGATGGACTCACGTCCATCCCAGGCCCTTCTATTTTCTAAAAAGATATTAAAATTCTATAAGATTACTAGCTTGCTAAAATCAATGTATATGTGTTCTACTTTGAAAAGTGACTCTCATATTATTATTTTTTAAAAGACCGTACGTGGACTAATGTATATTTATCTAATACTAGTATTAGATGGATCATCCTCGATTTAAATATATAATAAAAAAAATGTGAGGGTTTTATTACATGTGCGTTGCCTGTGCTATATATTCTCAAGCAGTTGATGCAGGTCATTCACGTTAAGAGGTCACACTCTAACCACTTTATTACAGTGGTTTAATGGTTGACCTATTTCTGATCTAAACCCTTTAAATTCAAGCCAAACACATGTCATATTCTGTCAGTTTTACAAGTTGGGAGTACATCTCTATGCACTGTAATTGTGAAGTTGGTCTTCCACCAAACATGCATAGACTTATGTTTTTGCTCGGGAACTCTCAGGGCATAAACTAAAATTTCCTTTCATGAGATTGCATTATGTACCACCCTATTGGTGAGCCATGGCTGAGCCACAAGTTCATGTTTACATAAATTTAAAAAAAATTCTTCTGGAAATTGGAAATATCTGGGCGATTAATCTAATAATTGCAAAAGAAACATTTTCTGTAATTGAATAAACAGAATAAATTGATGCATACTCCGGAAGCTTGGGAAACATACAATTTTCTATGCTTTATGTCCTATAGTGTTGATTAAGATGAATAGTGTGAATGACTCTAAATGAAAGAAAATTGTATGTTTATGCTGTGGGAAATACGAAACAGAGAACTCAGAATTGAGGGACTGGTAATACTGCTTAAGGAGAATAAACTATAATTCAGGTATCTTGAATTGTTAGCACGTCTTCTAGAAGATGATCACATGCCTGATTCCTAGTGTAGTGCTTTTCTTTGTCTTGCTCTGACATTTCCCCCCTTTTCTAATTAGGTTTATAAACACTGTTAACATTCTCTGACCAGAGTGTCGTTTCTGAGAATTCACGTGACACCATGACATGAAGTAGATATTTTTTATAGCATTTTCAAGTCAATACCCCAGACATGTCAGGTTTGACCTGACATATGGCTTGACATTTTGCCTGACATATACCTCACATGGTATCTTATGCAGGAATTCTAATACTTTTGTAACTGTTCATTTATTTGTTCATTTATTCTTTATAGTTTTTGCTTAAAAGTTACAATACACTATGTGGATCCTTAGTGTGTTATTTGTTTGGTTGCAATGACATGAATATGCCTTCTTTAAAACGTCTACAATCAGGTTTTACAATTTTATTAGGTAGATGAGAGGTAGATTACTTCATTCAGTTTAATTTGTGAATGTTTATATACATATCTTTAATCTACTATGGAATTGGTGCTGCTATTTACATACCTGACATGTTGCCCAATACTTGCCATTAGACGTGAGGACCCCCACTCGCCACACTTAGAATCTTGGTTATTAAAGTAGGAGCCATCTATTTGTTAGGTTTGGAGAATAGACGACATACCCTAGATTGGTATAGCCTCTCTTTTATATAGATTAAATAAAGAAAGAATTACAATAATACCCTTACTTGTTGTACACTCTACACTCCCTAAGCTAGAACATAGATATCAATCTTGCCCTGTTACTGTAAAGACTAGAAAAAAATTCTAAATAGAAAAAATAGAGAAATAAATAAGTATTGAAATTGTTTAAAACAAATACTGAGTTGCTAACACTGATATCAAACTACTGAATCATTGATCTAGAAGCTGAAGTTCTAAATTATAGTAAGCTGAATTTAAGTCAAACTAAACACTTGCATGAAGATTGCACAAAAAGTCAAATATTCATCTCCTTGGATATTTCAGAAGAGAGGGTTTTGAGAGATTCCCAAACTCAATAGAAGTGGAGGTTTTAGAGATCATCAAATACAGTAAAAATGGAGGCTTTGAGAGATCCGAAACTCATTAGAAAAGATTTTGAGAGATCCTCAAACTCATTAAAGACGAGATTTTAAAGACCCTAATTTCTGTAGAACTAACAAATCTAGAAGAACTAGGTCAACAAAACCTATCAATGCGCCTGAAATGCCCAAAAACCTTGAAATCAAACTCTTAAATCACTAAATCGGCTTTAATTAAGTGATTTACTGTCAAAACAATTTCAACCGTCAAATTAATAGGATTTCAAACTTACAGATATTATTCATCGTGAATGGTACCACTGGCACTATTCACGTGAACAATACCATTTTCCCCTTGATCTGAATTCAAATCAAATTAGATATGAAGAAAAAGAAGAAAAAGAAAAGAAGATGAAGAGGTATGATGCTTGTGATGACGGTGTTGTTGGAAGTCGATGGATCATGATGGAGGCGCAGGCAGTGATGGAGGAGGGATCTCATGATACCTAAACACATCGTTCTGGTACCATGTTAGGTTTGGATAATAATATATTGGTATAGCCTTTCTTTTACATAGATGAAAAAGAAAAAAGAATTACAATACTACCCTTACTACACACTCTAATACTATTCATACAACTTAAAATCTTCTTCAGATCTCTTTCACGAACATGATTGAATGAGATATGCAGAACTATGCTTTGCATGCATGGTAAAAGTTCAACATTTCGAAACCATGAAATGTTAGTATTTGGGAAATATTTTGGGAAGTTCCGCAATGGAATAGGATAATACGGGATTTTTGCCTCCTTTATGTTAATAATAAGTTCAACAGTGAATCAGAATAGTTAATAATTTTGGTGACTTCTAAGTTAATATGTTCTGTTACAAAATAAATTTTGCTGCATCACTTTGATGAATTCATGAGCAGGACTAACATTTTATGAATACTTCATATATAGTTTCATGATTTATGTCTAATACAATAATGTTGGAGAACTGTTCGACAAGATTTTAACTAATGAGCTACCCTGTGATTGATTTAGAAAACTTGTGAATTATGTTGACATTCTGTATGATATATCTATATGCCAACAGTCCCTAAGTAATTCTTTGAACTAAAGCAATTGTGCAAAGAATTTAAGTTATTCACATATGTACATGTATTTGTTGGCTTTAATATTTTACGCATGCTCTGAAAATAAAATGCCTGAGTTTGGTTTAGGTGTTTGGCAGTTCCCCTACATACACGATATTGGCAATTAGTAAATCCTTGATGTTTGCAGAACCTCTAGTTTCTTCCCTTTTATTTTAACCTATATGGTATCTCTTTTATATACTCAGTATTTCCTTTAGCAATGTGCATTAACTAAACATAATCCTCACTTCCTGACTAGAAGATATAGGATGTCAGATGTCGAGGAATATAAGACGTGGACCGGGGTACAGACACAACGAAGATGAGGATGTGTTGAATAGGTTCAAGCCAGAAGGGATTAATTAGCGGAGAGAACTAGAGAGTTGGAGTAGGGGGAATGGGAGGGCCAAGTGATATGAATGACTTTTCCTTGTGTATAATGGTAAAAACTGTACACCTGACATTACATAATGATTATCAATGACATGTATAAACAATCAACTCTGCAAATGTTGCATTCAGTTAAATCTTGATCGGGTTCCATGTTATACTTGATTTTGGACCATTAGTTGATACAATAGCTCAACACCCAGATTTATACCTCTCAGATTCTAAAATGACAAAAAATAATACACTACTCCAGAAATTAGAATGATAAAAGTGGCACTTATTCATACTTTATAAAATTATTTGGAACCTCAGCTTTGACCACTACAACATTTAGGCTGTCATCTTGATGAACAACCAGAAGTGAAGGATTTTGGATAAGATTTAAGAGGACTAACATCTAATTCTTGAGCAACACTAGGAATAACTAAGCAATTCAGGCACCTATGGTTAGGGATGATAATGGGTTGGGGCAAGACGCGGGGCCCCGAACCTGGCCCGAAAAAGGCCCAGACAGAAATGGGTTGGGGTTGGGGCCTTGTTTTAGGCCCGTTTTGTTTAAGTCCGGGGCCTAACTCCGGCCCTGGTCCTTATGGAGGTCCATTTCAGGCCCTACTTATGTGTCCAAATCCTATCAAATATACTCATTTTCTAATTAATATTACTATGATACTACAAATTAGTATTATCTTATGACTTTTCGAATTTTAAAAGTTCATAATTGAGACTCTTAATCTTAGAAAACATAGGAGGGTTTGAGACAAATAAGCAAGAAAAAAATATGAATGTATTCTTTTTTTCTTTAATCTTTTGGCATGGGCTGGGGCCGGTTGAATTAGAGCCTAGGCTGGGTTTGGGGCTGGATTTAAGGCCCAAAGTATTTAGGGATGGGGCCGAGAACTACCCTAGGCCCTGTCCAGCCCCAACCCATTATCATCCCTACCTATGATCCACATCTTTTTGACCAACTTTATGCTGAGTTCAGAGAATCCAAATTAGATTTCAATTCTAGGCTATGCTGCTCCCTGATCTAGAATTTTGAACCAAAAATTAGCTTGGATTGATCAATTAGAAAGATCTAAATTTTAGAACATGGAATTCATATAGAAGCCAAACAACTAGACATAATTATTCCAAAAATTGTCTTTATGGCCATCTTCTGCGTGTTGATGCTTGTATTTTGCCTCTACAATGGTTTTATGAATGACTCAGGGATGGCTTTATTGTTAGCCTAGAGTATAATGATGGCAATATCTGAAAACTGGATTGTTAGGTAGTTTGTGATATCTCAAAGAACTCAGTGTCGCAATTTTCACAACAAAAATCAGAAGAACATTTAAGTTAATTAATTCGTGTCATTTTGAAAAGAAAAAAAATGCAAAGTGCTATGTCTATAATTAATCGGTTTGTCAACTATTAATTCTATATTCTTGCCATCTTATACGTGGACTGTTGACAATCATAAAATTTTCCTGCATTTTGCCGTCTTATGTTGTGATAACAGGATTTATGGCTTGTTAGAAGATAGGATCGTACACCATGACACCATGTTGAATCTTTCTTCCAAATATCAGAAGATGGAACTTAGCCAAGTATCTGGAATTTTCTATAGCATGTTTTCTTTCAAAAGAGAGAAGAGATGTGGTGAAGGACCTGATGCTTATGGAAGACCATGCTATAGAAATATGTATTCAATTAAATTCATATTGGTTAAATGTGGTCTTGCTATGCTTTTTGAACCATTGAGATTTTTGTTTCGATCTTAGGCTGTCCCGTGATTTGAGACGTATGCACTCTTCTACTTTATCGCCTATAACATTGCAACAAAGCTTCTTAGTGGTGAACAAAAAGGGAACTGGAGAATGAAGATTCACTCTTAATTTCAAATTAGTAAATAAACAGATGCTGGAAATAAATAAAGATATTTCAATAAAAGAAGTAAAAGGAAAGACAATAATGAAAGAAACAGAAAGCAGAAGAGCAGAATGAGAAGATAAAAATGTAAAGAAAAAAGAAGAGCTTCTGGCTGCTGCCATTGGTACTCTACTATGATTTGCTGTTGCTGTCTTTGACCTTCGTGCATAGAAAGATCAAAAGGAATTGGGGAACACACTAGGTTTAGTAAGTTCTCTGTTGGGTCGGGTTGGGTAAGACAATACAATCCAAACCGACCAGACTTTTAAGTTAAAAAGATTGGTTCTGCTTAGGTCATATTGGATCCCAAATGCCCCAGTTAACTTAAGCTTAAGTGGACTAGGTCAGATACAAAACCAATCTGACACCACTTGTATAACCTCGTACCGAATAGTAACCCCGTTGATGTTTCTCTCTTCATGTTTGTTAGATCCCAAATGTAGCACACAACATTAGGGATGACGTGGAAGCGACAATGGTGTAAACATCTTTGGCAGTTCTGATAATTTTTTTCCTATGTCCCTCTTTTTTGCTATGATTTTCTTTGAAATGTTTCTCTTTGGCAACCTCTCTACCGCATACTGGCCTTCATACGGCCATCTATTTTTCAATCGCATAAATTGGTTCAGCCAGATACACTGCGGGTTAGAAGATTGAAGCAACCCCCCACCACCACCCAAAAAAAAAAAGCTAAAGAAAAAAAAACACCCCACCCACCCAGCCAAAGAAACATAGTGAAGAAAAGAAGATCATCTCAAAGTTATCGAATTCCTAATCAATTCAACCAATCCTAGTTTAAAATCTTAACCACTACCAAGAACCATCAACTTGCATGATAGACGAACCCAAAGCACTGTTAATCTATTAATTCAAAACAAACCAATTCTTATCCAATATCTATCCAGTCAAATCTTTAACCTATTTACTCAATCCTAATGTAAAATCCTAATCAACTTCGAATCGCATGCTGAACTTGTTTTTCAAGCATTTTCAGGTGGTTATATTGCGTTAGATAAGGTTCATGTAAAGTTGGATTTCCTACATAACTCAATAGTCTTTCTTGTGGCTAAGCCAAAATATGAAGTTTAGACAGTAGAGGATACAAGTTCAAAATTTCACAAAATAAAGGACATACTCATACTCTAAGGTCTTGAAGACTAAATAACGTTGCCAACCTATAGCAGGAAGTGGGGAAGTGGAATTAGTTGAAGCGGGGTAGAGGAATTAGTTGACTGACCAGGCTCATGACGTGAAAACCGAAGGTTTTGAATCATGTCCTCGCCTAAGCATTTGAGATGTTGGGGGAGCCGGCCCCCTTTTCATCACCATACTAGTTGCATGCATGACCCTATAGAAATGATTTCTGCACCCTAAGGAGCAGAAAAACAAACTATAGGTTCAAATCATGCCTCTCTAATCTCACTTGAGATGCTAGGGGAGCCAACAAAGTGAATGAGTTTGAGCATTCCGCTTTTCATCATCTATACTTGCTTCTACGCACGATCTCATAGGAACAAACTCTGAACCCCAAGAAGGAGAATTCACCCACTGCAAGCTTGAATCCAGGCAACCCCCCTGCCTTGAAACAATTACTAGAGGTTTCAGGGGAGCCGACAAAGTGAGTGAGTTCGAGTGGTCTGTCTTCATCATCTATACCACGTGGCACACATGCACAATTTGTCACCACCTACCCACCAACACGCAAAGAAAAATGGAAAAAAGGGAGAACATGGGTATGGGAGGTGGGTCTTGGCCTTGCATCATACTCTTAACTTGAAAAAAGAACATTAATTTGGGCTGCATTAGGAAGAGAGGGTAAGGAGTGGATGCGAGTCTTTCCCACTCTTAGACCCGCAAATGTCAAATGATTCCCTCATAAAATCCCTGGTCAAAGTTGGGGTTACAAAAAGTAGTATTGTAGCAGTTTACCCCTTGACCAAGGTGTAATTTGATCCCACAAAAATGGCACTTTTAGCTTACTTCTTGGTCATTGACACTTTTAACTCTGTTTACCTTACCTCTGCATTACTCCTCAATCCTGACAATATGGGAAGTTCACCATTTCTTACACCCTTGTGTATCCTGTCATATAAATGAAGGGGCTATACTCCTTCAGCAGTGTTTGAACAGTTTAGAGTTCTAAATATCTCGCCATTTAAAATGTATTCATCTGTCAAATAGGTAGGTGCTAATTTTATTTTTCTGTTGATGACCAAAATTTGTGTTATTAACATACTTTAAATGTCATTATGTATTCTTTGTTTAAACTATGATTTTTATGATTTTGCATTGTGGATCTCAAAATAGTCTTCAACGTTGATACTTATTTAGCAGGAAGCATGTAGGCACATCCACATTTATAGATGCCAGGTTCCATGTAACACTGATTTCAGAAAGTGAAAAGTTCCTATGCATCAGTTATTCTGCATGTGCTTGAGAGCTAAAACTTTTATTATGGTTGATAACTGATTTGTTTTTCTATCCCCATATGATGCTCTAGTATTAATTATGATTAGTAATTGTAACAATCTTTCATTCCCTACAGCCGTTGCATTAAGAAAAGTCAATTCCAGTACTGATATATTCATCCCTATTCTATTGGAAGGATGCAGGTTCTTTTACAAGTGAATGTTGCAGTTGGTAGCAATACTAAAGACCCTGTTTTAGAGGTTCTTCAATTTGAGAAGACTGAGGCTACAAATGCTGCTTCAGAAAACCTAAATGGCTTACATCCAGACTACGAGGATCCATGTCATGAGCTACTTAATTGGTTGCTTCCTCTGGATCGCACTCTACCTCCTCGTTCATTATCTCCTCCATTAAGCTCGTCTTCAGTTTCAGGTGTGACTCAAAGGTTGACATCTGTGTCTCCTAGCTCACAGATTTTTTCTTTTGGTCACTTCAGAAGTTACTCTATGCCTTCACTCCCCCAAGTTAATATGCCCTCTTCCCCTGCAATGCCTTCATCCTATTCTAGACCTTCCTTTGAGCTTGAAGATTATGACCGTTTCTCACAAGAGAAGGTGATGAATCGAGATGCGGGAAACAATGGGCTTTTGTCTTTCCGGGGTGTGCCTTTGGAGCCAGAACGATTTTCTGTTCACTGTGGGTTGGAAGGTATATATTTACCAAGGAGGAGGTGGCGCAGAAAACTTGAAATTGTTCAACCTTTAGAAATCCGTTCTTTTGCAGCTGAGTGCGCAACAGAGGATCTTCTATGTGTTCAAGTGAAGGTATCAGTTTGGATATGCATCACCATTCAACATAGTTACCAATTTTGCCTGCTTCTTGTTGTAGGATAGTGTTTATCTGTTTTATCATAAATTATTTTCCCTCTTTATTGTAAAGGTTATACCAATCTTGACCAATCATTATCTTGTTTTCAGAATGTTACGCCAGCCCACTTGCCGGATGTTGTAATATATTTGGATTCTATAGCTATTATCTTTGAGGAGGCATCTAAAGGTGGCCTGCCGCTTTCGCTACCTATTGCAAGCATCGAGACGGGAAATGGCTTCAGCTTGCTGAATCTTTCCCTCAGGTCCGTTTATCTCATCTTGTCCATTTAAAACGTCATTTTTGTTTGTGATAAGCTTTTTTAGTTACTTGCCCAACATTGCTCTTCTACCAGACACCATGTGTCAAAATTTTCTTGTCTTGCCCTTGACTAATTCTATAATTGGATATAGCATGAAGTCAACATATGGAAATAGCAAGATAATTGACATGAAACTATAAGGCTACTTGGTTGCTTTGAAGCATTGACAGTGACATGGGAGATGGATCAATACACTAACACTGCAAACCGGCAATTTCGTAAATTGTAAGATAGGGAACATGATGAGACACACATACCCACACAATTGAACTAGGTGGCCCTAGCTGTTGTAGGGACATAGAGAAGACAAATGAGGAGTTAGACTAGAAGAGTATTGGAAAATAAGGGTGAAAAGGATGCTTTATTTATTTATTTATTTTGCCTCCCTCTTTATTGTCAAGTCTCCATTGCTTGCTGGTGTTTGTCATCTTGTGTTGCAGACTTTTCCCAGATTGTTGCCACCTTCAAAAGGGGAGAGGACAGTGGAAGGAAAGAGGGAGGGGTAGGGGTTTTTTTAAAAAATAAAACTTGCTAATTCTGCTGCCACTCAACTGTTTTGTTTTCAATTGCCCCCCCCCCCCCCCCCCCCCCCCCCCCCCCCCAAACCCCCCCCAAAAAAAAAAAAAAAAAAAAAAACCACCACGATGCCCGCGCGCACATACCCCACCACTACATCCCCAACAGCTTTTCCTTTTTATCACTTTTCTCTAGGCAACAGTGCGAGCTGTTAGGGCATGATGGTGAGCCCAGAAGTGACCGTTGACTCCACTTTTCAGAGGTGTGGAACTTTTTTTTTCCCTCATTTGACCTCTTCTTTTTCCATCCTCTTCTCGCGCCTTTCCCTTATTTTTCTTCATTTTGTCTTTCTTTCTTTATATTTCCGCTTCTAAGATTTTTTTTTTTTTTAATTTCCTGTTTTGCTTTTGGTGGCTAGGCCAATCTAACACCTGATCTAACACAAGCTTATGATGCCCTTCACATATTTGGGAACTATTTAGGCTGCGTTGGAAATTGGAACATTGTCGAGCCTACAAAAGGGTCTTCTTTTATATATTTATTTAAGTTTATGGCTCCAGCCTGTCCTGCATGCACCATGAATTGTGTTTCAACGCCACAAAAGCTATGGTGCATCTGGCATGTGATTTTTGATTTTTTATGTAGCGACATGGCTCTGGTGTTTCCTACTCTGCTCAGCCTAGAGAAAGTGTTCAACGCGTGGGAGATGTGGATAAGGGACTCACTTTGAACTTTACATGCTTTCGGGGACATGGATAAGGGACTCACTTTGAAGTTTACATGCTTTTCAGATCACTGGTCTTATAATCATATGAATATGAAATAGTTTGATGTGATCATAGTTAGATAGGTACAGATTCTCATTAGTTTTTCTTGTTCTCACACATTACCGTTTCCTGCAGGAGAGGTGAGGAACATTCTTTCATTCTAAAGCCAGCAATAGGTAAGGATCTCAAGGGTCATGGTGACAAAAAATCTTTGCAATCACATCAAAAGATGTCTCTATCTAATCCAAGGGCTAATGATGGGAAAAAAGTTTCTCCAAGTGCAGATCAGTATGCAATTTTAGTATCGTGTCGCTGCAATTATACTGGTAATGCACTTATGAAGCAAAATTATTGATTAGATATTTTCTGAATAGGTTATCTAATCATGAACTTAATTATGCAACAGAATCAAAACTATTTTTAAAGCAGCCAACAAGTTGGCGGCCACGCATTGCGAGGGATCTTATGATCTCTGTAGTGTCGGACATGTCAGAACAAACCGTTGGGCTTAATGGGAGAATGGCTCAACTTCCGGTGCAGGTTTGTTACATCTTGTTTCGACCCTCTACTCTAATAATAATAAAGTTTTGACCATGAGCCTGTTCTCAAATGGATCCATTTTTGCCCCCCGTTTTTAAAATGTCTCAGGTGCTAACCCTTCAGGCTTCAAATCTAACATCTGAAGATCTTACATTGACCGTTCTTGCTCCAGTAGCATCTAACTCTTCCTCTTTGGTTATGCCCTTAAATTCTGCTCCAACGACTCCCAAAAGCACATTTGGTGGTTTGCCTGAAACTACCGGGAGAGCAGGTGGGCTACAGAGGTTGAGTTCAATGCCTGTTTCTACAGAGGGTCAAAAAGAGAGCAATGACAGTGGAAAAAGATCAATCTCTCTTGCACAGCGCACTGGTGCAACCTCTGATGTAATGTCGAGTTCAGATTTAGGCTGTACTCATCTTTGGTTGCAGAGTACTGTTCCTCTAGGGTAATACCATCTGCCATCATCATTCTTTATGTAAAGTTTTTGGGATAAGCTAGGTTTTTATCTTAGCTCTATTTGGTTATCTTAGATGTGTTCCTGCGGGTTCAAGTGCCACGGTGAAGCTTGAGTTACTTCCCTTGACTGATGGGATAATCACACTCAGTACTCTGGAAGTAGCAGTCAAGGAAAAAGGTATTATATTTCATTGTTCTTGCAATTGCTTTAAAATGTTTAACAGCCCAGTCAAATTTATTAAATTGTAACCTCCATCAGAGCACAAGTACTTTCCTGCTTTTTGGCACATTAGCTTGCAGATGGTCCACCTTGATCAACCTAGGTGTAGAACAGGATTTAAAACCTGATCCTAGCCAAGTAGTGCCATTAGATGCTAATCTAGTTACTGGAAGGTCCTATCTTGTTTTGACAGTCTTAAATTTTCAGTTGCTAGAATTTACCAATAGATGCAACTTTTTTTGTTAAAACTAAACTGGAGCCAAGAGTTTAGAGGCTTCTCTTTAGTTGTTTATTGATGGGACCAAATTGGTAAGAACCTTTTTCGTGACCCTTTTTTTCATCTTTTTTTCTTTAAACTTCCTAGCTGCAATGATCAGGGAGAGTTTCACTCTAAAACTTCCAAAAATACAAGAAACTACCATGAAATTTCATAAAAACCTATGAAATTTTAAAAGACTGCCATGAAAAGGCATAGTTCTTGGCAGTTTAGTGTAATTTTCAAAGTTTAGGGTAGCCTTTTTTAAATTGGGAAAAAGTTCATGGTTGTCTTTTCAAGAAACTACCAAAAACTTAACAATTGATAAATAACATAGAAACACCATTAACGATAGTTTTAAAAAGACAATTTTGCCCTTTTTAATTTTCAGAAGACCTAATTCCTTGGAGATTAATTGAAAAGAAGAGAGAAAAACCCCTTTTGGCCATGGAGCTCGAGATCTAGGCCATGGGTAGAATTCAATCTCTTTTTGATTTTTTTTTTTGGGGAAACATTTATTCATTGATTTAAAGTTTGATTTTTGGCATGAGTAGAATGAGGGAGGAGGAAAATTGGGGCTCTAGGAGAAGGAAGTAAGAGAGGAAGGAGGTAGAAGAAATTATTAAATAAATATTTAAACTAAATTTAATTATTCAATGAAATTTTTAATGACTCTTTGAGAGAAAATGTTTAATATTATCTGTTAATAAAAATAAAAATTATTGTCAACTATTAGATTTTTTTTATCAATCATTTTCTTAAAAATAGTTTATAGGCCCAAAAGTTACTAAAACTTAATTAGTTAACAATTCTAGAATTTTTTGTGTGTATTTTATTTTAATAGTCAACTGTTATATAAAAATAATTTTTATTGTTGACAGGTAAATAATAATTATCTAAATCAATTAAGGTGTCAGGAAGAAAAATCTTTCTTATAATTTTTAGGAGAAATAAAATTTTAGATTTTCGTGTTGCTTTCTATAATTTTTAAAAAGACTAATTCTAAGAAACTACCATGAAGGATAATTTTGTCCTATAAAATCACTTGCAAGTCACATGATTACTTATCAAATGGTAAGATAACGGATGGTAGTTTCCTAAGATCTTATGATAGTTTTTTTTAGAAAACAAAAAGTTCATGGAAGTTTCTAGGCATAACCCCAAAAGTTTGTGGTAGTTTAAAAATTACTTTTTTGGCTCAGTATACTAAAATGGATAAATCAATAAATTTTCAACCAAGTTGCTTTTTTTTTTCTTCAATTTGTTATCTGAAAGTTCAATGCCGCCTTTTGTTTAATTTTGTACATGGACGCAAAATTAAAATAAACTTTTAATTTTTGTTTATTTTTTGTTATTAGCCTTAATTTTTAAACTATTAATCAAATACGGACACACGCATGCACACACACAATGCAACAGCTATTGTGGTGAGTCCTATGAAAAGTTATATGACACGATGCCTTCTAATACCAAGTTTCCTGATATTTAACAGGTCTGACATATAGACCCGAACAGCCTTTGAAAATTCATGCTACTTCCAGTGTTTCAACAGGGATTGTTTAGGGAATCTCAGCTCCATCATTATCAATCAGTCATTAATCTCTTATCACAGCCATCTTGGTGGACAAAGCATATCGATTGGCAGGTTGTGTACAGTTTGTGTTGATGGAAGGTTGAATATGTAGAATTTTCAGCTCCTACCATTGCTGTAGCTTTCTTGAAGGGCTGAGGGGACGAAGAAGATATAAAAAGCAAGCGGTGATGACTTCTCTTTACCTGATGCCCAAAATGTAAACTGGACAATAAATGGATGGGCGTGCGGGTGCCTTATGGCTATAGAGCTGTGCATTGGGTGTTGTAACCGGTACCAACTCATCGATGTCACCTTGAGATTTGTGTGTGATTTACGAAGTAGTTGGTTATTACTTTGAATATACCAGAACAATTGGACATTTCAGGGATACCCCAAAGAAACCGGTCATTTTGTGGCAATTCTCAGCCCTTTTGTTTATGCCAATCTCTCAACATCTTTTAACTTGTAAATTTGAAGTGATGGTTTGTGTTTTCTTAGTTTTCCTATTACTGAAGTTCCTTCATCAGGAACTCAGCAAATTAGATGATGACCTTGTCTCCATTCAGTAGCAAAGCAGGAGAACGCATGTGCCGGGCTTTTGGGTTATTTGTTGAGAGTCTCAGCAAACTTGTAGTTAACTATACATTTTGAACCAAGTTGGGAAATGCACTTTTATTTATCATCCTCAGTTTCATCTGCTTCTACACCTTCAAACATTATCCAGGAGTTAAACAAAGACTGGAATCTTTATGTTTGGTGATTCTACTGTTGGTGCTCAATGCTCTCTCTATCTATTGTTTTCCTCGAGTTACACTGACTTTCTTGTTTAATTTATGTTGAGAGTTTCCAAGGCCTTCAAGCTTCTCTTCCCTTGCAAGTACCGTTAACAGAAAGAATCAAATGGGCGTTTTTTAAACTGTTGGAACAAATATAAAAGCATACAAGATGTTAAATCTACAAGATCAAAGAAAGAAAAATACAGCAAATAGAAAGAGTTTATATGCTTCCTTTAATCTTTATCAAACGCAGCTGACAAGTTTCTCGTTTATAGCTTTGATTTTTCTTCTTGACTTCCGTGGTTCATCACCATGATTTTAATTCCAAATTTGCAATAAATAAATTAGAATTACATCAACCATTATATAACTGAAAATTGATACGACGACGGTTTCTGATAAATGTAACGTAATAATTACACCAATTTGTATATATATATAATGAGATTAACATTGAAAAATGATGAGAGAGAGAGAGAGAGAGAGTGATGCGGCTCATACACCAACTGGAACCTTAAGAGACTCCAATATCTTATCATCAATATCAAATTGCACCTGCTTCTTATCCCTGCCTATGCTTACATACTCTTCAAACCTTTCTTTCAAATCTTCAGCAAGCTTAGTGCTGCTTGTCCATCCCAATATCTCTTTGGCAGCTCTTGGCTCCGCGTAGAAGTGCTGCAACCATAACGTTTAAATTTACTCGTCGTGTCAGTGTTCAATTGCATCATAAGATATTGTTTTCTTAAAATTATTGAAGATTACCATATTCCGGAAAGGAAATGCCTTCTTCGCATCAATTCCGACAGCCTTTGGGTCGTAGTGGACAATTTTACTTCTTTGACTGCAGCTCGTGCGCAGAGTCTGGCCATTCCGTCCAAGGTCACAGCGCGATCGCTCACACAATTGAATATGTTGCCACTTGCAGCAGCAGGATTACCAACAGCAGAAAATAGCATGTTGGATAGGTCCCTCACATGAGATATGTTTGTCAGATGCATTCCTGATCCGGGAATTGGAACTGGTCTATCACGAACAATCCCTGTGAATAACCAGCGTGATATCATAAATAGACCGTGGTAAGATCAGTTAGAAACTGGAGTGAAATGTAAAACTAAAGGAAAATAATGCATATGAAATTGGCACTAAAGTTATGTATGGCAGACAGCTAGAATAAGAATTTCTTATTGACATCTAGGCTTACAGTATCCCTTGCCCTGAAACAAACTAAGATATAAGACGGTCTTAAAGTCAAGGAAAAAGTGGTTAAACTCACACTATTGGTCCATTTCAAGTGAATCAATGTGATCTATTCAACAGTGCTATTGTGACCAAAGACATCATCTGGCTTTGCAAAATTGTATGTGTGTATTGTTGGATAGGTTACCATGTTTCCCCCCATATCCAATCTGCCCTAGGAAAGAATGAGACCTCTATTCTGTCTCCCTCTGTTACAGCCAAAGTAAATATATGTATGTATGACCAGTAAACTCCTGGATGATTTCATTGCAATGCCTCGAGGGCACCATAGCATGACACTACAAACAAACAAATTTGAAACATGTGTTGGGATTTTATTGCCTTACATTCAAGGTGTTGTAGTTTGCTAGTTGCCAATCAAAATAGATTCCAAGCGGACAAGTGTTTGATCCACAGGGAAACATGGGCCCAATTTATTATGAATAGATTTCACAATAAAAGGAGATCTCTTCAGTGGAATTCCAATGGTTCTGATTCAAGGACCTCCCTTATGATGATCTTCTTTTTTTGTTTTTGGTGTGTGTGTGTGTGTTTTTTTTTTTTTTTTTTTGAGGGGGGGGGGGGGGGGGGGTGGGGTGGGTTTAAAACCTCCGCATACTCAATGTATTCCTTGGAGACAAGGAGGTAAAGAAAATGATTTGTCATCGATGTCTGACGCTGTTCACCAAATAAAGAGGATTTTTTTATCTCAACGTATTCAACTTGTACAGGACTGAGAGAAAGTTCATACTCTCAAGATCTTGTATTAGGATTTGAGGGTGAAGGTTTTATACTCTCCTGTCCTCTATGTTATTCCGTTATCCCAATAATCTTAGATGCCACAATCTGTTGATATTAGGGGTTTACGCCTTTTTTGTTTCTCAGAACCCCCCAACAAGTGTTGACTCAAAAGGCGTCGATCTACTAACAATAGAAAACCTTGTCATTTAAAAATTTGGAACTAGATTGATAAGCCACAGAACAAGAAAAAGAATTGGAAGGCCGCACCCTAGATATCAGGGGTGGCAAACGGGTCATGTTCTAGTTGGGTCAATTTTGACCCACCCATATCGTGTTCATCCAAAGCCCAGCGCCTCAGTACAGGGGTTAGTAGCACCAGTTCTTAATTAGGAATTTCTCTAAAATTAATCTTCCCTGAAAGTAGGACTCAGAATATAAATAACTACCTGGTCAGACAAGACATAATCCTAGATCGATCATCTAAATTACTGATATTATATTTTTTTCCGTTTCCAATGCTTTAGGCACCAATATCACAGGGCTTCCAAAAGCAGCAGAGTATAGATTGAATATTTTTGTTGCCAAAGATTTTGATCAATGCTTAAAAGAAAGAAACCCTTAGGGGACAACTTATCAGGAAAGTGTGTTTTTAATGTGTGTATGTTTTGTAGTTTTCAGCTCCTTTGTCTAAGCAGAAAGGAAGTTCCAGATACACTCATGCCAGTAACATTGCTATGCATGGAAAGCCAAATGGATCCTACTGAGAAAAGATAGAATTGAAAGGAAGAATTAGAAACATGAGATAAGTAGTGTCCATACTGTCAAAGAACCATTCCTCGCAATCTTTGTTGTTTCCAGAACCTATCATATACTGTGGACGGAATATTGACCAGCTACTGAAAGATAGATCTGCAATATATTTCTCCACAAATACATGACTGGCATCACCTTTAACGGGTCCTGCAGTCAGGTGCATTCATATTTTGGTGAGATTACAAACTGATACCAAGTTTCAAGTACAGAGAGTTCATGTAGTTAATATATCAAAACACAGGTTGGGGAAAAGAAATTATCTACTTGTTCTATATGAGGAGATAAACCAAGAAGGGTCAGAATTTCCTGATCCTAATCCAATTCCACAAATATATTTCAGTTTAGAAACATCAAAGGTATAATATATTTTTTAGCAAATCCAACTCTTGCATCATGAAACAAACTATAAGTGGCATGGTCGACATAATCGTTATCTATGTAATGGCCCTTGATGAACTGAGTGTCTGATTTTACGTGTAGACAGAATTAGCATCAGCAAAAGAGATAGTTGATATAATGATTTCTTTGAAGAAAAATAATAGGAATATTTCCAAGCTTCATTGGTTTTAGAAATGTTATCGTGAATTATGAGTTGTGAGTCTTGTGACCTTATATTTTCATAATTGAAAGTTGATATTCTGATTGAACCTTGAAATTGAATAAGAACTTGAAAAGTTGACTTTTACTTGTGTATCGTTATTTTATTTTCTTATTTCTTATTTATTTTATTTTAAGTATTGGCCGATTCTGACAAATATCGGCAATATTGTAATGGGTTTTGAGGTACCTAATACGATATATATCGCCTAATATTGATCGATATATTGCTGATATTCCGATATTGATGGCTGATATTGATGATATTGTTACTAAGAATCACTTGCCGACACACTGAGAATTTAAACCATGTTTTACATGTAAATCACCTAGAGGCTGAATAGGTGATCTGCTAATCAAATATAGAATTAAAAAACTTATACTAATTAAAAACTAACACATAAATGGATACCAAAGAGTGAAGTCAAATTTTAGGAGAAGGGCTTTAGAACTTCTCCTTAAGATTTCTCTTTAAAAAAAGTTGAGGTGCTTAATTGTTCTCTTGGTTCAAATAAGTGTAAGCACATGAACTATATCAAGCATGTAAAGATAGACAAGTAATAGCAAAAAAGATATAAACTAAGTGAGTTGAGTTGAGTTGGGAGAGAAATGATGAGCAAATCACAAACACGAGAGAATTGTTTCAAGGTTCGAGACACTTGCTCTACGTTCCCACCTACACCGCAATGAAGAATTTCACTATGTACGATCCCGCAAGATCATTCAATAATACAATTTCCCTTAAGAACTCTTGGACCAGCAAGTCCCTCACTTGGTGCCGCAACATCAACAATCACGAGGCCACAAGCTCACTCCGAGGCCGCAACCTCCAATCGCTTCAAATACAATGATGAGCACTTGGTGACCAATCTCCTTGACCACAAAAAATAAACTCTCACAAACAAAACTTGTATAGAGTAGGTAGAGAAGATTGGCTCAAACTTGTATGAGGAAAAGAAAAAATCTGGAAGTGAAAATCTCAAAGAAAAACTATTGGGAAAATCTCTTTGAAAATGTAGGAATTGTAGCACAAAAACTGATTTTTCCAAAAAACTTGTTTTCTTATTTTTTTCAAATCTTTTCATAAACAAAAAACTTGAATTTTTCTTTCAAAAAACTTCTTGTGAAACTCTCTATAATGGGTCCCATTTATAGGAATAGGATGAGTCCATTAGAGACTAATTCCAATCATTAAGAACATGTTTAAACCCAAATAAAATAAGATATAACTATTTGAGAATAAAACAAAAACTAGAAAATAAAAAACTAGTCGTTATAGGCAAACTGTTGCTTTTGACAATAGAGCGGTTGACCGCCAACGATTAGAATCTAGCCGTTAGAGCCAGCGATCGACCGCCCGATCGACCGTCCAGAGCAAACTTTTTTGCTCTGCACAGCTGGCAGTCGACTGGCTGATCGACCTTCCAGCCCAGCTGCCCAACGGTAGAGCGTGCGGTCGATCGCGTGCACAAGTCAATACTTGTGTGCACATCCGGTCGACCGTGTACACAAGCCAGTGGCTTGTCACACCACCGGTCCACCGACCTAGACCAAAGCATATTTTTTTAATCTTTAAAAAATCTTTTAGAAATTCCAATAAATATTTATAAAATACACAAAATAAGTTCTTATAAATATATTTGAGCACGAATATGTGGGATTAAAAAATCAACACATACAATAAACATGCAAACTTCCTTTTGAGATATTAAATGCAATTTTGAAACAAAAACTATACTAAAAATTGTATTTCTAAAAACTAAACTTTAAATTGAAAAAGAAGTTTTTCCAAAATATGTATAAATACAAAACAAGTTTCTCAAATTCATTTGAAGCACCAATGTGTATGGATAAAATCCAATACACATAAAACAATATGAACTTATTTTTGAGAATTTTTTTCACAAAACCAAAACATAAGCTAGTCAAACCGAAACTCAAAAACTTTTGTTCTTGAAAATTAAAATCAAATTTGTGTTTGTTTAAGTTTGAGCAATCAAATCTAATCTAAACTTTATAAAAATCTAAACATCCTTACAAACTAGAGTCTTCTTCTTAAAATCTTCTTCATCTTGGCTCTATCTAAACTTTTATTCTTTCGAACTTGACTCCTTCTTGAGTATTTGATATAATTTTTATACTTGAGTTCTTAAATCAACACGTGCTAACTTCAAACTTGACTTTGAGTCGTTTGAAGAAGTTAGACACAAAAATAAAATCTTGATTAATATCTGAAACTTAAATAACACGAGATCATTAGTATTATAACTACATGAGTTAATCATCATCAAAACTAGAGTGATGGACCTTTGGGTCATCAAAACTAGAGTGATGGACCTTTTGGTCAACATTACACATTTCAATGTTCTTCTTGAACTCAAGTCGCACCTTGTTTACATGTAATGTTTTACCAATCTCTTGTTTCTAGATGAAATCAGTTCTGCAAATCATGTATCCCTAAATGAAGCTCTATGCCTCAACAATAACAATGGACGCAATCTGATTCACGTGCTCCTCAAAGATCTCCTCCGGATTAAACTGAAAGTTCAAGAACGGTGATTCAATGCTCAAGAACTCTTAGTTGTCTTCAACAATACCATGATCTACATCTGAATTTATCATGACTCCATTAATCAGTTAAATAATATAGATCTAGAGTTTTGTAAAATGAGATCAATGGATCAAAGGTGTGGGCTTGTGGTGGAGGCGCAAGGATCTAAAAGGAGGGGGTGGCAGTTTGAAGGGGATGAAGGGAGCAGCGGCTTAGGTGGTTGGAGAGGGCCGTAGGAGAGGGAGGGTGAAGGAGTGGCAACTGCAAGCGAGGGAAGGAGAGGGAAGGAAACGGCCAAGGAAAAGAGGGGAGGGCGCGAGAGAAGGAAGATGAAGGGGCAGTGGGCGCGAGAGAGGGAGGATGAAGGTGTTGGCCCAGACGCCTTCCACTCTAGTTTTGATGATGATTAACTCATGTAGTTATGTTTACTAATAATCTTATGATTTTAGTTTCAGATCATGCAACAAGATATTAGTTGGTGATTGCTTCAAAAAGAGGAGTTTGGAAGCTTTCACATGGTGATTCCAGGGCTCGAGCATCAAGATCATACATAGCCTTGCTCGTTGGATCACGGCGTTTTGGATCGGGTCGACTTGAAGATGAAGATCGTCAAGAAGACTTAGGTATCCATAGTTTAGTGTGTTTTAGATCCATGTGTAAAGATAAGAATAGTTGATATGCTCAAGTGCACAACACACACGTTTTATGGATATTGGTTTTTCGGTTTTTAGTTTAACCGATGTTAGTTTTCATGAATAGTTTAGATCAAAACAATATGTATATTAGATGTGTTCGATATACATACATGCTTCATATCTTAGACAAACTTATTTTGATATGCCTATTAAATGAGTTTTAGGAAAAATCAGATTTCCTATTGAAAAATCTAAGTTTGATAAAATACAAGTTTTAGTTTTTGGTAAAAATGTTAAAACACAAAAATAGTTCAAATTGCTTGATATTTGAGTTGAAATTTTTATCATATTTTATATATCAATGCAAAATGATAAAACTATTTTTGGGGTTTTTTTAGAAGTTTTTAAAGTATTTTTAAAAATATTTTTAACCCTAGTTTCTGACCCAGAACAGTGGCTGACAGGCCAGGTCGGCCGACCGCACGGTCGACCGAACCAAGGGCCGGTCGACCGAGCGGTCGACCGACGTGCACAGCCTTGTGCACGTCTGGCAGACAAATGGGCCGGTCGACTGGACCAGAGAGCCTTGCTCATTGTATCTGGGCGGTCGACCGGAAGCCCCAACGGTTATATTTATGACCGTTGGCGGTCGACCGACCGGTCGACCGCAGGCCTGTCAGGCTGACAGATCAGCCTAACGGCTAGTTTTCTGTTTGGGCTATAAATACCCCATCTCTTTAGGGTTTTGGATAAGATTTTTTAAAGCAAAAATTTTCCTATTCTCTGGTTTTAAAAACAAGTTTTCAAAAGTGTTTAAAGAGCCAAAAGATCAATCTTGTTTGTTTTTAAGTGTTTTGTTATTTTCAAAGAAAATAGGTTTTTGGGAATTGGTTTCTTGTTCTTCATTTCTATATCAATTTGGTATTTTACCAAGAGATTTTCTTTGATCAAAACACTTATTTTTTCACACTTGAGCTTATCTTCTATCCTATTCTATTAGGATCATTTGTTTGTGGGAAAAGAGATTGTTTGAGGTTGTTGTAGCCTCCAAGTTGTAAACACCCTTGTTTTTGTTGTATCCCTCTTTGGTAGAGGTTGATTGGGTGATTGGTTTGCTCCCTCTTTGGTAGAGGTTGAGATTGTTGGTTTGCTCCCTCTAGTGAGAGGTGGAGTTTGGTTGTAACCCTTTTCGGTAGAGGTGTTGGTTGTTGTTTGGCTACGGGCCTACCCCTCGGTTGTGAGGCGGTGTTTGAGAGAGGAGTTCTGTATTCCCTTGTTGTAAAAATCCTCCTCGATGGAGGTTCCCTCGGTGGGAGTCCTCGGTGGATAAGATAGTGGATTAGAAATCCTTCTCGGTGAAGGCGGGGACGTAGAGCTAAGGGCTCGAACCTCGAAACATATTTTTGTGTTGCGTTTAGTCCATTGTCTCTTAACTCTCTCTCTTTATTTGTGTTGTGCATAGCATTATTCATATTGCCATATCATTCTTACTTGTGTTTGTGCCTTGCATCTTTCATATTGCTATATATCCATTATATGCTTGGCTTGTGTTTGTGTGCCTCACTTATACTTAACCACAAGAGCTTCATATAGCACCTCAACCCTTATCTAGGGGAATCAAGAGGAGTTAGTCCAGAGCCATTCGCGGGGAATTCGGCTACACTTGTTGGTTGTATTAAGTGTTTGTGCAAATTATTTTTAGCTTCCGCATTTAGTTTCTAGATTAGCATTATCACCTATTCACCCCCCTCTAGGTGATTTCAGAAGGGGCAGTGGGAGAAGGCAGGCGGCGAGCGCGACGGACGCGGGGTGGAAAAGGGGAAGCTCGGGGAGAAAAAGGGAGGCGGTAAGGGTTAGGTTTTGGGGAGGGGAGAAGGGAAAGGTGAGAGATGGTAAATGGTGGTGGGATAGGGCTAGTTAGGGGTTCACCCTCCTAAATTAGAGTTCCTGAGGGTTTCACATACACCTAAAGAGAATTTTGAAAGAGAAGAGAATCACTCAAAAGTGTTTTTTTTCAATAATTATGCATTGCTTTATTAACTAGAGAATGGGCCTTTAAATAAGCTTTATAAAAATAAAGAAAGTTCTCAAAACTGATATGGGACTAAAAGGCTACTAAACAGAAGAAAGGAAAGTCAACTCAAATAAAATAAAAGACTATATCACCACTCAATCCTAATCAACTAATCGAACCCCATGAATGCGATGCATCTCCTCCTTTGCTGATATATGCGTCAGAGGCGTGACTGGATGTCCGCATCAATGTGCAACATAAAGGCTTATTTTAAACACATTCTTGTATTACCTATACAGATTCTTAGTTTAGGCTTCTCGCATATAGATATCTATATCACCCCCCTACGTCTTATTTACAGATCATTTTAAGTGGTCCTGTTTCAGTATTCGAGCTACATTTGTAATAATAGGATTCCTGCTTTCATATTATTCGAGTGCATGGCCAAAAGTCCATTTGTATCGGAGCTAGTTTATCATGTAATATCTATGGTTTTTTCTTTGGACAATCATGTTCAGAATTGATCTAGTGATTTTTGTTTCATTGATCTCTTTTCACCATGACCAAGAACTAATTAAAGCATGTCATCTATCATTGCACAGCACCATAACCTAGTCTTTTTTGCATGCAATTTTTATGTTTATCTGTTCACAAAGCTGTACACTGTCCAATTATCTCAATCAATGAATAAATTATTCAACGGGAGTGACAATTAGAATGAAAACATGAGAAAAAGGTTAATGAAATCTTCAAAAGCGTACCACTTTATGGAATAGTGATACGTGAGGGAACAGATAATCAGATGTTTCTTTATTGTTGATATACAATTGTATAACATCCATATGTGCTTTGTCAAAGGCAGTGCTTCACTCCCTGTTCTCAAGGGAGGTGAGGGAGTTCTCATCTAAAAAGGGGTGAAACTTGTCTTGGTACGCATCAAAGCTATTGCTGCTAGTGGAGGCTTCTTGTTTTGCTGAGTTATGCACCAAGTAGTTACAAAATGAAAATTTTATGGCCAATTCGCACTCAGCTAAAATATATCAAGTATTTTATGGTTTTCCGGAAGCAATTCAGAAGTCATCGGTTACACCCAGTGGTGCGGATTTCCAATCTAGAGTCCCTAATACTTTTGAAATAAGCCACTTTCTCTTTATCGTCTTTCTATTATTTGTCTCCATACATGCATGCATGTGTGTGTGATCCCATGTTACAAATGTACAAATATCTATGCAATAACACTGATCTTAGAACATATTTACAAGCATACAGGGAACAACTAGTGAATGAAACAACTAAAAGTATTACATACCCCTTCAACATGAGGAACCTCATCACCTGGCTTATATATTCCAGCACTGCTAATATACAGAAATTGTTTGACTCCTGCAGATTTTGCCCAGTCTGCTACAGGCCTGCAATTATGATGATTATCGGGGTTATGCCAGGATATCGACAGGAATGGTAACACTAGTTATATGGCTGATATCTTAGATTTGACAGATAACTTTTGAAAGCTTTATAGTTCTGTAGTATTCAAGGAGGGATGTTGAGTGATACTTCACAATAAAACAAAAGCTTTGATTATATAGTGACACAGTTAGTTTCTAACTTTCTAAAGTCTCCACTGTCAGCATCAATTCTATTTCGCCACTCAGCTCTGTTAAGAGCCATCTGCACTGTTAAATTAACGTATTGAGAATACAGCTCACTGCTCACATAACATTGACTAAATACTAAAGATTTTCATCAAAGATATATAGCCATATGATAAGAAGCTAACCAAAAAGTTTAATAAATGAAGGGATAGATAAAGACCCAAGGATAAATATTGTTGATTATTTACTTGGCCGCAACCATTCTGAACACCCAATACAAATAATAATCAGATATTAGTCGAGCCAACAAACCGGCTGCTTGGAAGTCTGCCAGCAATGGATTCAACAATTTTTTACTCCCTTCTCATAGGAAATTGTTGCACAGAACTTGCATCATCACATGAATATGCAGAAGTTTTCACTTAGCAGGAGGGTGGGAAATTAAACAACATACACTAGATGCAAGCACACAAACTTTTAACTTTTAAGCTCTAGTTGTTAATGACAAACAAATTTAATATGTTTGTGTTTTGGAGAAAGATTTTGATAAGCTTGTGCATTAAAAGATTCAGGTCCTGTGAACAACTGAAACCATCAATAATTGAAAAGAAACATGTGTCTATTAATAACACTAAAGTAATTAAAAACATGTTAGATGGAGCAGTTACAGGGAGCGGATATTTCCACCCCAAAGAATGATGAAGGCACCCCAAAAATTATTACAAATGTGCCATTATTATTATTATTATTATTATTATTATTATTATTATTATTATTATTAACAATTTCAGCTTTAATGAAAAGTCAAAAATGCCCCTTCCTTCTTCCTCCTCATCCCCCCTCCCCTCCCCTCCTTGGCCTCCACATCTCCCTCTTCCCTCCTTCATGTACACCTCGCCGACCTCCCCACGATCCCCCCCCCAACCAAAAAAACCGATCTCCACCTCAGAGCTGTTCTGCCGGATCTGGCCGAACAAACTCTGGCCTGTTCGGCCGGAAGTGTTCGGTCGGATTCTGGCCGAACAGACCCGAGTCTGTTCGGTCAGATTTGACCGAACAGCTTGGGGGATTGGGGGGGAGGGGGTTAGGGGGAGAGCGGGAGGGGGAGGGCGAGCGCGAGCGGGGGAGGCCGGAGATGGGGGAGGGGAAGGCCGGGGAGGGAGAGGAAGGAGAAGAAAGGGGGGAGGGGGAAGAGTGGGGGGAGGGAGGGGGTTCGCCGGGAAGGGGGAGACTGGGGGAGTGAGGGGAGAGGTCAGAGGAGGAGGTGGTCACCGGCGAGGGGGAGGCCGGGGGTCGCCAGCATGGGAGGGAGAGGAAGAGGTGAAGAAGAAGAGGGGATTTTTGACAATTTTTTGTTTTGGGTGGGATGCCTTTATCACAAAATGTGGTGCCTTAATCCTAAGGTGCCTTCATCATTCTTTGGGGGTGGAAATATCCACCCTTGCAGTTAAACTTCGGATGGAAGAAAAATGATTAAGCTATATCATGTTTTTGAACAAAAACAATTACAAAAAAATAATACATGCCATCCTTTAATTTGTATCTAAACATTTATCAATAAAATTAGTAAATTCCAGTCTTTTATGCTCATATTGTAGGGTTGCAAGCCTAACCATGATAAATTCAGACTCCACGAATTGCAAGCACATTTACAGTAAAAATAAAAGGATTGAGATATTGAATTTTTGCTAATAGAACAGGAATTGAGTAAGCATAACAAAAATTGAAATTGTTAAATTGAAATTGTGTACATACTTGACAGTATCGAGATCCTTGCCATTGTTCTCCAACACCACATCGAACTCCGCTCCTCCCACGACTTTCCCGACTTCGGCGGGCTCCCCCCACACCGTCCGGCCACCGGCAGTCACCAGCTCCTGCAGCGGCAACAGAATTAGACCAATTGAAGAAAATGAAATGAAATGAAATGAAATATAAGAACAGCAATCGTGGGCATCGGGCGCGTATCGTACGGAGAATCTGGAGAAAGGGGGCTTCTTCATCTTGTCGGAGGCCTCGTCTCCGACGGTGAGGACGGTGACGGCGTGGCCGGAGGAGAGGAGCTGCCGGGCGAAGTAGAATCCGATGACGGCGTGGCCGCCGCTGTTGGTGTTGACGATGAGCACCCTTTTCTTACTGTCTGCTGACGCTGAAGCTGCAGTTACAAGAAGACTGGGAGACGAGGCGGAGGAGGAGGAGGAGGGAGAGAGTCTGGAACGCAGAGGGGAGGCGGAGGAAGAGAAGAGGGAGAGAGAGAACGGTGCGAGGAAAGAAGAGGAACGGCGAGTAATGGCGGTCGATGATGATGGGTTGAGGGAAGGAGGAGAAGAGCGGAGGAGAAGAGAGACATTTGCGGCAGCAGAGAGAGCAGAAGCAGCAGCCATGATGAACGAGAATGAGAACAGAATGGAGAATTGGCGGCGATGATATAATTGATAAATGATAGGTGGCTGAAAAAACGTGGGCATACAATCTTTGATCTTCAGAGATTAGATATTAGAGACGATTTGTCGGAGATACAAGTAGTGGATGGAGAAGAAACATGTTACTAAATAGAAAAAATTTATTTCAAAATAAATATCTGATGTTAATAATAAGAGGGAAAAAAAAAATCTTATTTATAATAAATGATAAAAGTGATAAACAAGATATAGTAACGTAGACGGAGAAGCGAAGAAAATAGAGTGACGCGGGTTAGATCTCGTTTTAGCCTAGATGAACCCTGAAGTAGGGTTCAAGAAAGGGTAAATTTATGAGCAAATATGAAGAAAACTCAAAATATATTGATCTAAAAATTGAATAATTAAAAAAACAACCTTTATATAGGCACGTAAAATAAGAGTATTTCTCTAATTATGAGACTAAAATAAAGAAACAGAAATAAAACAAATTGGAATCTAAAACGGACCCAGAAAAATAACTCCTAAATAAATTAGAAGACCCTGATACGCAGTAAGCCTGTCGACAGCCGAAGAGTGCTGTCGACTGGTATGTAATTTCCTGATTTCTGTAAAAGCCTGTCGACATGCCAGAAGGGTGCTATCGATATGTCAAGTTAAGTTGACAAACTCTTGTCTTTCTGTAAAAGCCTGTCGACCGACCAGAAAGGTACTATCGACAGGTCAAGTTATTTGCCTGCTGGTTAACTTGTTCCTTAATCTCCTACATCATATAGAGACCTTAAGGCTTTGAGGCGCCTACTCGTTTTCTGTAAAGTGTTTATTGCTTCTCACTCAGTTGAGTTTGCTAATGAGTCACTAGGCAATGCATTTTCAGGATACAACAATCTCAATGGAGACGACAAGTAGCAAAATTGACGGATCTCCCCATCTATAAAAACTTGTGCAACTCTTATGACAGAAAAAAGAAACCAATAAAACTAATGCATATCTTGAATTTGTAAACTAAAGGTGTCAAATTATTTCCAATAGGTGTCAATAAAAAAGGACACACCTATTTCAGTTTAAACCTACAATTAGTATAATCATCTCAAACTTTCATCGAAATCACTGCTGGTCTTGGCTTTAAACTAGGATCTCCTATGTGACAAAACCAGAGAACACACAACTTTGTTAAGTTTCCATATGAAATATTTGCTTAGCACTATTAGGGCCACATGCTCTCCTGATTTCTGTAATATTCTTAGTTAATAATACGGAATTAATATTTTTTGTCAAATATTTATTTTACTATACTTATTATTTTAATTATTATTATTAATTAACCTGATTATGACTTATTATTATTATTAAATAAACAAATTATTTTGAGAGATTAAATGTTGATTTGGATATATTACTATTATTTTTTATTACTATCATTATTATTATTAATTGTTATTATTCATAGTAATTGTTACTATTATTATTTCATTACTATTATTATTTATTGTTATAATTATTAGTGTTATTTTTAATGTTAACATTGTTGTTATTGATTATTACTATTATTATTATTTCTATTTCCTAAAACCCAAAACCCAAACCCATTAGCCCTCAGACCCAAATCCACAACCCAATAACCTCTTCTATATAATTTTAACACTAATCATAACCCTAACCGTAATCCCCATCATCATCTATCTTCATCTCACCGACCCTATAGCCGTAACATCACCATCACCATATCACCATGGCCTTCACTCACCTCAGTTGCATCCACGACCAGCAAACACCACCCTTTCTGTCGCCTTTCCCGGAGCTCTCCACCGCACTCCTCCTTCAACGCAATACCATCTCCTCCCTCTCTCTTCTCTCGTCTGCCGCCCGGCGCTAGAGCCAAGCCCTCCCGACTGCTCCTCCTTTGCGACAGCCCAGCCCCGGGGCCCTCTCACCCGCCGGTGCCATCTCAATCTCCTCAGCTCCAACCTCGAGCTCCTCCACCCGTGCCTCCTCCTTCTCCTCCTCCGCGTGCAACTCCACCACCACCAAGTCGCCACCATCACCCTCCTTACCTCCTGTCGTGCCTCTCCATGCCACGCCCGCGTGCGCCGCCGTCACCCATCTCCTCTGCCGGTACCCCCGACGACCCATGTTGCACGTACCCCCTAACAGCCCCACCTACACAACTCCCTCGCTGGAGCCTGTACCGCCTTCCTTCACCTGCGTTCCATGTTGCATTTTACATCATTTTATACCACCTTACCATGCTTTATGTTAATAAAATAGGATTTTTATTACTTTTCTCTCTTATTTTTCAGGTCCATTCTTTGATGGAGAAGAAGGCCTAAATCTTGAGATTTTTGAGGAATTAAAGGTGTTTTTAGGAGCCCACAACCATGAAGCCCAATTCTGAAATGATCCAAAGTATATTCTTCAACTTCTAGAAACTCCAACTGGGCACACGCAGCATAACATAATGTCAGAGAATTCGTTGGCGCAACGGCCAAGATGCTGCCGTGGAAACGCGGCCCTGGCCGTGGATCCTGTACAATCACCTAGAGGGGGGGTGAATAGGTGATGGCTAATCTAATAGTCACTTAATGCCAAATAATGCGGAATTAAAAACTTATATGACCTAAACTAAAAATCTTAAACTAAACACCACGTATACCACAAGAGTGTAGCCGAATTCCCCGTGAAGGGCTCTGGACTAACTCCTCTAGATTCCCCTATATAAGGGTTGAGGTGCCGTCTCTTGGTTAAATATAAGTGTTAGCAAAACCCCAAGCATATATCAATAAAGCACACAATTATATCAAGCATATAAATATGAAAGCAATAGAGGCATGCAATATATAAAACAATAAGGGGGAGAGAGAGAGAGAGTAAGAGCAATCGCAAACACAAGGGATTTGTTTCGAGGTTTGAGCACACTTGCTCTACATCCCCGCCTTCGACACACGAAGGATTTCCACTAAAATCGATCCCACTGGATCACTCGGTGCCGCAACACCTACAAGCTCTCGGACTCCCTAGTCCGTACACACCGCAAGCCCACCGGCTCGCCGAGGCCGCACCTCAAACAAAGAGTTCGCACCTGAACTCGAAACACCGAGTCTCCACTAGGACCCAAAACAATGCGAACACACACATCCGCCTCCTCAAAGAGAAAAGATGAACTTTAGTGATCACAACTCTTGATCACCTAAAATCCTCTCACAACAAATCCCTATAGGTAGATATAGCAATGGATAGCTCAAGTGTTGTGTGAGAAAACAAGGATGAGAGAGGTAGAGGAAAACTCAAGAAAATCTCTTTTAACACTCTTGATAAACTCTCCTTTTTGATAGGAAATATTTGCTCTCAATTTTGTGGAGAAAACCTCTGAAATAAGTGGCAAAAACTAGCCCAAACTATTCTTGAAATCTTGTAGAAAACAATGCCCAAACCCCCAATTTATAGGGCTAGAAAAATTAGCCGTTGGGGTCTGTCAGAACTGCCAGTTGACCAGCTGGTCGACCGCTAACGGTCATTTTTCTGACCGTTGGAGCAACGGTCGACCAAGCTACTGGAACAGAGAGCAGAGCTCTCTGCCGGTCGACCGGTCCGGTCGACCGGGCTTTCCAGAGAGCAGAAGCTCTCTGGTGGTCGACCGGGTCGGTCGACCGGCCCTCCAGTGCACAAACGCATGCACGTCTGTGCACGTCGGTCGACCGCCTAGTCGACCGACTTCAGACTCCGGTCGACCGGGTCGGTCGACCGGCTGAAGCCTGGAAACAGAAAACTGGGATTTAAAACTTGGTCTTTTTGGCTAAAATAAAATCCCATAAAATCATGAAAAATCTACAAAAATAGTTTTACCAATATACTTTGATAAACAAGCATGCTTGCACAAAATCAAGACATGTTACAAATAATTTGGACTATTTTTGTTATATGGAAAAATTTGTTCAAATGAAAAACAGTATTTTCCAAAACTTGATTTTTCCAAAACTTCACCAAATACAAAAACAAGATATTTAAACAACTTTGAAGCATAGTGTGTATGGATATGATCCACTACACAAACATGGTGAAATATCTATATTTTTGACATTAAGCACTAAATATGGTTTTGGTTAAAACATAAAACTTGAATACCAAAAATCAAACATGTATTTTCTAAAATAGAAAATCTTTTGTAAAAACAAAACTATCAAGAATGTGTGTGTATATATATGTACTTGAGCAATCCACTAACTATTCTGTCCTTTACATTTTAACTAAAAATAAAATCTTTTAAAAACAAACCTAGACACAAGTCTTCATCTTCTTGAAGTCTTCACTTGAAGTCTTCTCATCTTCTTGACTTGGTCCAAACTCGATCCAAAGAGGTAGACTCCTCTTGAGTACTTGATGTGGTCTTGATGCACAAACTCTTGAATCAAACGGTGCTAGCTCCAAAACTTGACTTTAAATCCTTTGTTGAAGCTACACACCTACTAAGATCTTGATCATAAATCTGTCACTAATTAAACACAAGATCAAAAGTACTATAACTACATAAGTTGATCATCATCAAAACTAGAGTGATGGGCCTTTGGGCCAACAATCTCCCGCTTTTTGATGATGACAAAACTCATGAAGTTATATATGCATGGATTAAAGTAAAGCTTCAAAGAAGCTCCCCCTTAACTCATGCATAACAAACAAATAATAAATATGCAATGTATGCTCATAAACATGTATGCAAATCTAGGAGATAAACATGCCAATCAAGCATAAAACAAATCAAATTCTTTTTCTCCTATTTGCAAAAACAAACATATATGCATAACATAAAAACTACTCCCTTTTATGAATAAAGGAAGGGAAAACATGCATATATCTCAAATACTTCTCCCCCTTTTTGTCAATCATCAACAAAGGGGTTAAAGTAAAAACAAAATCATCAAATTTTTCTCCCCCTTTTTGTCATAAACAAAGAGACCAATAAGGGGTGTAAACAAATAAGTCAATAAAAGGTTATATGCAATATACATTCATGAAGAGGAAGACGGTAAAGTAACTTTCCTACACATATAAATTACATGAAAGAGGGATGACAAGCCCTAATTCACATAACGTATAATATGTAATGCATAAGAGGAGATGTGAAGCTCCCCCTACACACGTGTATCACATAAAGAAGAGTTGTCAAGCTCCTCAATACAAGATACACTCATCATGAATCTATATGTAGAAGAGATGTTAAGCTCCCCTTGCATATAGGCAATACAAATCAAAAATGTTTTGATCATTAATTGTTCAAACAAATTTTGAATTTTTCTCAATAAAACAAATTTTGAGATATCTTAAAAAATTTTAAAGGTACCACTTGTAATCAAATTTTAAGATACCAATTGTAAAAAAATCATGTTGGTACCAATTATAAATAAACATTACAAATTGATACCAATTGTAAATAAACATTACAAATTTTGAATTTTTCAAATAGACAATACATATTGATACCAATTGTAAATTTATAACAAATTTGAAATTAAAGCATATTGATATCAATTGAAAAACGATGCATAAGCTTTATTAAAATGTCAATTGAGATACCAATTGAAAATAAAGTTTTAATTTAAGCTTAGCATAAACTTTGTGCTTTAAATATGTAAACCAATTGTAAAGTAAGCACACGAAAATTATATATATGTATGAAAAGAAAATATCAAAAGCAATTGATATTATGGAAATAATGAAGCATACATATATAGCAAACAAAATTTGAGTATATACAAAATTATCAATTTAGATACCAATTGAAAAGATCTAATGGTACCAATTGAAAATAGCAATGTAAATCAAGTATATAACTCATAACCTACCACCCTTCATATGCTCAAGATAAAGATTTTTCAATAAAGTTCGCAAGGCATACTCGCCCAGCCATCCGCCGATGAAGGTTGGAAGGGGTTTTCGAAAATAATTTTGAAAATAGTTAAGCATTGAAAATCTCTTCCAAATGAAGAATAATTAACTAGTTAAAAGTAATTTTTGAAAAACTAATTAAAGATCCTTAAAAAAAATGAAATCAATATATATGTTTTTCATGAATCATACCAAATACACAAAAGTTGACACTCAAAATCGATAAAGCCCAAAAAGAATCATGAAACAAGATCATGAATAAACAAATAAAGTGTGAGTGTACAAGAATCATGTGTTTAGCATTTTCATGAAAATAATCAATGAAGCTCAAAATGATCAAAACAAATTATTCATTTTATTTTATCAAACAAAACATGAAGATCATTTTATCAAACAAATAATGAAAATTCATTTTTTTTATTTAAAAACAAACTTCAAGGTATATGTATGATTTATCCAAATCTAACAATATGCATACATATCCCAAACATACAAAGAGTCTATGATATAATTTGCATGAAGGCAAGAGACTCAAAAAGGGTATACATGTATATTTATTAGATTTGAAATTAAAAATACATATACATGAAGTAAAACATGAAAATAGACAAAACAAGTATAAATGAAAGAATCATCAAAACTAGCTTATATATGTGCATATAGTGGGTACAAATGAGCATGAAGTGTAAACATATATGAATCAATTTGTTCTCACTATTTGTACATGTATAAATACAAGTTTTGATAAAAACTACATTTAAACTTAGTATTTACCACATGAAGCACAAAAATACATAAAACATGAACATACTAAAAATGTCACATATGAAATAAGCATGTAAACTTAACTAAGAGTTTTAGAGATAGTTACCAACACATGAACTATACTCCAAAGCTCCAAAACATGGTGGTTGTCCCACCAAACCTCCTTGATAGCGATGCATCAAATATGTGTCCATCAAGTCCAATTGCATCCACTACCAAGGCACCATCCCTCTCACGTCGTGTGAGAGCCCTCACTTACATCAAAAACACAAGGTGGGGGTTTTGGTACCCATTTTCTCTTAGGTCCACAGGGGTTAGCATTTAATGGAACCCAAACATTTTTATTAGCAAAATTAATATGATGCAACTTGTCATAACAAAATTTTGCTAAATGGCCTTTGCGGCCACAATGTGTACATTTGTACACCTTAGGACGCATATGAGTGTGGGTGTGGTCATGACGTGCAAAATGTGCATATGCATGATGAGGATGATGTGTATGAACATGTGGAGTTTGTTTCTTTGAAAACATAGACTCCAATCTAGTGTGGTTAAATGCACATGTGCTCAAAGTAGAGCTCAAACTATTAATTTTATTTTTCAAAAATTTAACTTCATTTTGATCAATAGTGGTAGTGGCGTGTAAAGCATGATCAATAGTCTTTTTCTTTTTAGAAACATTTTCTTTTTCTTTTTCAAAATTTTTTCTTTTAAAGAGTTTTTTCTTTAAAAGCAACTTCTTTTTGTTTTTCCACCAAAACAATTTTATTTTTCAAAATAGTGTTTCCTTCACATAAATCATTTAATTTAGACATCAAGGAAACATTCTTATTTTTCAAATTTTCATTTTCTTTTTCTAAACATGCAATTTTATTTTTGAAAGAATCTTTTTCTTTAAGCATGCAATCAAATTTCTTTTTCAAATTTTTGTTATCCTTTTTAATCATGTCATATTTTCCAAGTAATTGTTGACAAAAGCAAGCAAGCTCATCATATGACATGTCATTTTCATCTACCTCGGATTCGGTGGATACCTCAAGAGGGTTATCCCCTTGGACCATGTAGCACGCGTTAGAAATGTCGCTTCTAACATCGGAGTCACTCCCCGCATAGTATTGATCATTTTCGCCAAGGGAGAGGAGAGTGTTCCAAACTACAAAAGCCAAATCAAAATTAGCAACCCTAGATAAATAATCATCATTTAGGGTAGATCTTAAAGCATGTAGGGCTTTTGCATTAGCCTCAAAATTTTTGCCATTTAAACAATATGAATCTTTAGTGGTGGCAAAATAAACATGAATCCCTAAGGCTTTGAGGTACAAGGACATCTTCACCTTCCATATTTGGATGTTAGAAATGTCAAAAGTGGGAGGTGACATGAAATCCATGGTGTGTGTACAAAAAATAGTGATTAGCCAAAAAAGAGGATCTTTAACTCTACGTTGTAAGACCCAAATTCAGAGCACTTGGCTCTGATACCAATTGTAGAATCACCTAGAGGGGGGTGAATAGGTGATGGCTAATCTAATGGTCACATAATGCCAAATAATGCGGAATTAAAAACTTATATGACCTAAACTAAAAATCTTAAACTAAACACCACGTATAACACAAGAGTGTAGCCGAATTCCCCGTGAAGGGCTCTGGACTAACTCCTCTAGATTCCCCTAGATAAGGGTTGAGGTGCCGCGTTGGCTCTCTTGGTTAAATACAAGTGTTAGCAAATAAACCCCAAGCATATATCAATAAAGCACACAATTATATCAAGCATATAAATATGAAAGCAATAGAGGCATGCAAGATATAAAACAATAAGGGGGAGAGAGAGAGTAAGAGCAATCGCAAACACAAGAGATTTGTTTCGAGGTTCGAGCACACTTGCTCTACATCTCCGCCTTCGACACATGAAGGATTTCCACTAAAATCAATCCCACCAGATCACTCAGTGCCGCAACACCTACAAGCTCTTGGACTCCCTAGTTCGTACACACCGCAAGCCCACCGGCTCGCCAAGGCCGCACCTCAAACAAAGAGTTCGCACCCGAACTCGAAACACCGAGTCCCCACTAGTACCCGAAACAATGCGAACACACACGTCCGCCTCCTCAGAGAGCAAAGATGAACTTTGGTGATCACAACTCTTGATCACCTAAAATCCTCTCACAACAAATCCCTATAGTAGATATAGCAATGGATAGCTTAAGTGTTGTGTGAGAAAACAAGGATGAGAGAGGTGGAGGAATACTCAAGAAAATCTCTTTTAACACTCTTGATAAACTCTCCTTTTTGATAGGAAATATTTGCTCTCAATTTTGTGGAGAAAACCTCTGAAATAAGTGGGAAAAACTAGCCCAAAACTATTCTTAAAATCTTGTAGAAAACAATGCCCAAACCCCTAAATTTATAGGGCTAGAAAAACTAGCCGTTGGGGTCTGTCAGAACTGCCGGTCGACCAGCCGGTCGACCGCTAACGGTCATTTTTCTGACCGTTGGAGCAACGGTCGACCGCTCGGTCGACCGAGCTACTGGAACAGAGAGCAGAGCTCTCTGCCGGTCGACCGGTCCGGTCGACCGGGGCTTTCCAGAGAGCAGAAGCTCTCTGGCGGTTGACCGGGTCGGTCGACCGGCCCTCCAGTGCACAAAGGCGTGCACGTCTGTGCACGTCGGTCGACCGCCTAGTCGACCGACTTCAGACTTTGGTCGACCAGGTCAGTCGACCGGATGAAGCCTGGAAACAGAAAACTGGGATTTAAAACTTGGTCTTTTTGGCTAAAATAAAATCCCATAAAATCATGAAAAATCTACAAAAATAGTTTTACCAATTTACTTTGATAAACAAACATGCTTGCACAAAATCAAGGCATGTTACAATGATTTGGACTATTTTTGTAATATAGAAAAATTTGTTCAAATGAAAAACAGTATTTTCCAAAACTTCACCAAATACAAAAATAAGATATTTAAACAACTTTGAAGAATAGTGTGTATGGATATGATCCACTACACAAACATGGTGAAATATCTATGTTTTTGACATTAAGCACTAAATATGGTTTTGGTTAAAACATAAAACTTGAATACCAAAAATCAAACATGTATTTTCTAAAATAGAAAATCTTTTGTAAAAACAAAACTATCAAGAGTGTGTGTGTGTATATATGTACTCGAGCAATCCACCAACTATTTTATCCTTTACATTTTAACTAAAAACAAAATCTTCTAAAAACAAACCTAGACACAAGTCTTCATCTTTTTGAAGTCTTCACTTGAAGTCTTCTCATCTTCTTGACTTGGTCCAAACTCGATCTAAAGAGCTAGACTCCTTTTGAGTACTTGATGTGGTCTTGATGCACAAGCTCTTGAATCAAACGGTGCTAACTCCAAAACTTGACTTTAAATCCTTTGTTGAAGCTACACACCTACTAAGATCTTGATCATAAATCTGTCACTAATTAAACACAAGATCATTAGTACTATAACTACATGAGTTGATCATCATCAAAACTAGAGTGATGGGCCTTTGGGCCAACAGATCCGCGGCACTTCCTTGGCTGTTGATCAAGCGATTGATCCTACAGCTGTGGTGGGACGTTATCTTCTCCTGAAGCCTATAAATAGACACCCAGGGCCTCTGTAAAAAGAAAGGAGAGAATAACATTTTGTTTAGGCAATTAATTAGTATTTTCTTTAAGCTCTCTTTAATCTTCTTGTGTAATTTCATTTTCTTCTTCTAGATTCAGAAAAGTGAGAGTGAGGATGAGAGAGCACTCTGTAATTGAAGAAGTGACAACTCAATACAAAGGGTCAAGCTTTCCTTCCTCAATTCTTTCTTATTCTATTACATTTACCTTCAAGTTTTTTACTTTCTTGCACTTGTTTTTCTACAATGTCTTCTTACTTTTTTTTTATTTTATGACTAACTAATCACTAACATGACTAACTAACTTCTAACACTACTAACTACTAACTCTTGGGTGATTGCTAACTTATATGAATTGTTGGATGTTTTTATTTCTAGTTTTGTGATTAACAAGTCTATTATTTTCAATGATGATGAGTAGTGCTTCAATTCTAGTGAATGCTTTGTATCACCTCCATATGATTCATGTGTGCCTCATTTAGAGCCTTGTCTCTTGAACAAGTTCCTTGATGGAACATGAAGATGGATCACTTTGTATGCTAACACCTATTGTACAAGTTTCTTATTCATTCTAGCTTGTTATAGCTTTGATGGACTAATGAATCTTACATCCTTGCTTAGTATACCTAAGTGTGAATACATATGTTCAATTATTGAGAATCTATTGCGAGCTGATGATCCAAGGAGGCCACGTAGCCAAGCTTAGATGAGAACACAACCTCAATTTGGGACAACATTGATTTGACAAAGTAAGATGTACTATTGCCAATGATTCTACATAAGGCTGAATCACCCGATGAGATTAATAAGTTAGTAGTGTAGAATGTTAGTTAGTCACAGCCGTCTCTTAATTGAATTTCAAAACTCCTTTCTAAAAACCTTCTCTTTTTTCAACATCACCGTTTTTCATATTGTCTTTCATTCCGTTTTCTATTCCGTTTTTCTTTTCTTAACAAAACTTTACAAAAATTCTTCACTCTCTTTCTACCTTATTTTATTTTTCCATTTTTAAACAAAGAAGAACCTTCATTTTTCTTCTCAAAAACATCAACATAAAAATCGTGAACGCTTCCATCGCTAGTCCTCCATGCGGATGCGACCCGTTATAACTTGTGCTACGAACGGTGATTCGAAGGAGTAAAATAAATCTTCATATATATTCAGAGTTTGATAATCAGCACACGGACATAAACGGTTTATTCTGAACTCTCGCTCAATTCAATTCCTCCTTTCGAACAAATTTTTGGCACTGTTACCAGGGAGGGCGACGATTCTATTGAGTTTTTGAACTAAAACGAATTTTTCTTCTCTATTTTAGGTTCAGGTTAAGGGAACAGGAAAATAAGACTCGCAGTAACATATAAGTGGTCTTGGGCCTTTACTCTCGAAAGTAGAGACCAATTACCCTCTGAATTGTCGCGTTTTCTCAGCTCTGGCCGCGGATTCGTGGCAAGGAAGAGTTCACTACTCACAATCTATTTTGCAGGGCCTCTTGCTTTGCAAAAATATAGCTTGCTGCAAATTTATTTCTTATATGTCATCACCAGGAGCCTGCTAATAAACCAACATTAAAATATTTGTTGAAAAGTTTAAAACTTGATGAGACGTTTGCATTTTAGGCACGTGTCTTTTCAATTCATTTACTTTATTGTTGAAGAGTGTTGGAGCAAGGTACGTTCGCGTAGCATATAGAATAGCACTCATCTCTTGGTTGATTTATCGCTTTGAGTGAATCTTGTTTGCATATACTGTACACTTGCACAAATTGTCTTTAAGGGCACCGCCCTAATAACAAGATAAGGTGGGGATTAATCACCCTTCCTTGGCCCAAAAATAACATTCCAAGCACTCATAATCCCAAGCTTTTAAATAAGAATTGATAGACATTGGCCCCTAAGGACATCCGGACTTGATAAGAGATTAGCCGTGGTTGGAAATTATTTTGATTCATACTCCAGTCAAATCAGTGTTTAAGGTTAGGGATTAAGAGGTTAAGCCTCAAAGATACCATGGTTTGATGTAATTAAGACCCGTTGCTTACACATGGATACCTCCCACCGTATTGTGCCCCTACCTGGCTGATTAGCTGTGGTCTGATTCGAGCAACAACCTTCTTCAGTTCATCGATCAGTTAAGAGTCGTCTAGATCCAGGGATTCTAGATAACTTGTGATTGTTTTTTCTTTATTTTTGTTTGTTATTTTCTCTTTTTCACTTGTTTGATTGGTGAACGTTGTCTGTGATTGTGCATGCAAGAGTGGTACCGGGATCTAATTTCATCAAGACTTGTTAGGAATAGTACACTTGCACGCACACCACTTCCGAATACAATCATGGCAAACCCTACTTCTCTCTAAGACAAGTTCTATCCAATTCGCACTTCACTTCCTTCATGCATTCTTCTACCTGAGGCAAATGGAAACAATTTTGAACTAAAACCTCAGTTCATTAACACATTCCCTAGGTTTCATGGCTTAGAATCTAAGGACGAATATTTCTTCATTTCTGAGTTTGAAGAAGTGTGTTTAATGATGAGAATTCACCAACAGGGGAAGACGCCGTTAAATTGAGGTTCATTCCCTTCGTGCTTAAGGACATAGCCAAGAAGTTACTATATAATCTGTCTGCTAGTTCTATCTCGTCATGCGATGATTTTATCAAAGTCTTTCTTAAGAAGTTCTATCCCATTCATAAAATGACCTCATCAGGAAAAACATAATGCAGTTTAAGTAGGAAACAAGTGAACCATTCTGAAAGTATTTTGAACGGTTTAAGAATTTACTACCCCAATATCCTCATCACGGAATAGAGAAGTGGCGGCAGTGCCAAATTCTCTATGACGGACTAGACTAGCAAACTAAGACGCTCCTTGAGACTATGTGTCAAGAGAAATTTTTGAAAAAAGATGAGAATCAGGGTTGGGACCTCTTTGAAGCTTTAGCAGAAAAAATCATTCAGTGAGAGTCTTGCCCCGAGAAAACTAACCCCACCACTTCCAAAACCGGTATACATTCAATTTAATTCTCTATAACTGCCGAGGCAAAAATAACACCATTGATGAAGAGGCTAGAACTACTAGAGGCTAGGGAACACAATTCAGTGAATCAGGTTAACCCAACACCAATAATCAATCCAGGTTGTACCTACTGCCATGCTCTTAATCACTTGTTTGAGGAATATCCGGTCTACTAAGCTCAAATGTATCCTGAAAACATGAATGCAGCATATGTCAGACCCAACTACAATCCATACTTCAAAACATACAACCAGGGATGGAGGAACCATCTAAATTTCTCATGGAGTCAGTCTGGTCATGAGTAACTAAGGCAATAATTCCCACACCAATACCCTGCTCAGTCTCATCAATCCAGTTTCAACTAGAGTCAACCGAATTTTCAACCCAATTACCAACATAACTTCCAGCCCACATACCAGTAATAACAACAGAATCATCCAGATAAAAAATTGTCAGATTTGAAAAGAATGATTGAAAATTTGTCCAAAACCCAGGCCTCAATGATGAACAACCACCACCAAGCTATCAATAGGTTAGAGGTTCAAATAGGTCAGCTGGTTAACTCATTAAACGAAAGACAAAAGGAAACACTGCCAAATGAGCCATTGCCTAATCCTAAGAATCCCTTTCCTATTCATGAAGCTAAAGATATAGATCCAAGACAATGCAATACTGTTCATATCTTAAGATCTGAAAAACAAATTGACAATCAGGTTTCTAGTCATCCTTTTCTTAATAAATCAGTGTCAAATTCTCCTGTAATTATACCACCAACTCAGAATGATCCATCTTCAAGTTCACAACCGTCAACCTCCAAGTCCAATAATAAAGACAACACAGATGAGCAACCTTACAAGCCTATTGTACCATTCCCTAATAGGCTAGCAAGTAACAAGACTAATGCTCAAATGGAGAAGATTAAGAAAATGTTCAATCAAATTCAGATCAATATACCCCTTCTTGATGCCATATAACAAGTTCCTCCATATGCAAATTTTTTGAAAGATATGTGCACCAAGAAAAGAAAAACAAATGTCCTAAAGAAGGTCTTCCTTACATCAAACATGAGTGAGTTGCTCACCGGGCCCATTCCTGTGAAATACAAAACCCCGGGAGTCCAACCATTTCCTATATCATAGGACAAACCATAATAAACAGGGCGTTACTTGATCTAGGAGCCAGCATCAATCTACTTCCCTTTTCTATGTACAGTAACTCGGGCTGGGCGACCTCCGTCCAACCAGAGTTACTATACAATTGGTTGACCGTTCTGTAAAGATTCCCAAGGGGGAGATTACATATGTTCTCATACGGGTCAGGGAATTCATTTACCCCATGGATTTTATCGTTCTGGAGACACAACCCGTACACAATCCAAAAACAGACCCCTGTCATTCTAGGATGACCATTCCTAATCACCGCAAATGCAATCATAAACTGTAGGAACGGGTCGATGCGTCTAACTTTTAGTGATATGACGAATAAGGTAAATGTTTTCCACCTGGGAAAATAACCTCGAGACTTGGATGATCAGTCGTTCGAAGTAAACTTAATTGAAGGATTAACAAGTGAATACGACAAGGAGGTTAAATATCGGTCTGACAGAAAATTCAAATTGGAGTCTGATGACTTCAATCTTGACCAAATTATTGAATCCACAGTGGAGTGGGCAACAAATGCAACCCCTATCCTTCTCCTACAAGAAGAACAACCATCGATAGATCATGTCCCCTCTTCCGAGCTTAAAGTTCTTCCTAGTCATCTCAAGTACTAGTACTTATGTGAAAAGGAAGCTTTCCCATGATAATAACGTCCCATCTTACGGAACAACAAGAAAAGGATCTTCTTGTGGTGTTGAGGGAAAATCGAGAGGCCATTGGTTGGATTATGTCTGATATAAAGGGGATCAGTCCATCCATTGTACAACACCGGATTCACTTAATGGAAGATGCAAAGTCAAAACGCGACCCATAGCGTCGACTAAACCCAATCATGCAAGAGGCTGTCCGAGCTGAAATTCTGAAGTTACTAGACAATGAGATTATTTATCCCATATCAGATAGCTAATGGGTTAGTCCAGTCCACGCTGTACCAAAGAAGGCAGGCTTTATCGTGGTAGAAAATGATAAGAAGGAATTAGTACAAACTCGTCTTCCAATGAAGATTCGAGTCTGTATTGATTACCGAAAATTGAACGCTACCACATGTAAAGACCATTTCACTCTTTCATTCATAGACCAAATGCTCGAGAGACTAGCTGGACATGAGTATTATTGTTTCCTGGATGAATATTTAGGATACAATCAAATCCCTATAACTCCCGAGGATCAAGACAAGACTACTTTCACTTGTCTTTTTGGAACATATGCATACCAAAGAATGCCCTTCGGCCTATACAATGCTCCCGCAATGTTCCAAAGTTGCATGCTTAGTCTCTTTTCTGACAGGTGGAAAGATTTTTAAAAATTTTCATGGATGATTTCTCTATATACGACGATTCCTTTGATCAGTGCTTGCATCATTTGAAGCTGGTGTTACAAAGATGCATAGAGAAAAATTTGACACTCAACTGAGAGAAGTGTCATTTTATGGTCAAGCACGAAATCGTCCTGGGCACGAAATTTCAAATAGAGGAATTAAAGTTGATAGATCAAAAGTGAAAGAGATAGCAAAGCTCCCAGAGCTAAAATGCCCAAAAGACATTCGATCATTCCTAGGGCATGCTGGCTTCTATAAAAGATTTATTAAGGAGTTTAGCAAAATTACTAGACCTTTAACTAACTCTTAGGAAAAGATATGCCCTTCAATTTTGATAAAGGATGTCTACAAGCTTGGGAGGAGTTAAAGCAAAGACTTGTCTCGGCGCCAATAATCTCAACGCCTGATTGGACTAGACCCTTTGAAGTCAGGCGCTGTTCTAGGACAGCGTATTGATAACAGGCAATACGTGATTTATTATGCTAGTAGAACGCTCAACGAAGCAGAAATAAATTACACAACAACTGAAAAGAAATTTTTAGCAGTTGTGTTTGCGTTGGAGAAGTTTCGCCAATACCTACTAGGGTCTAAAACAACGATTTTCACCGATCACTCCGCCTTAAGATACTTGCTGCAAAAGAAGGATGCAAAAGCAAGACTGATTCGATGGATACTTCTTTTGTAGGAGTTTGACTTAGAGATCAAAGATAAAAAAGGCGTTGAGAATGTGGTGGCAGATCGCCTTTCGAGAATTCCCAATGCACCAACTGAGATAATACCTATTAATGAAGACTTTCCTGACGAACACATCTTCACGATGCGTAAAGAGCCCTGGTATGCTGATATTGCAAACTACCTTACAACTGGGCGAACACCTTCAAGTTGGTTAGGCCAGGACAAGCACCGCTTTATGACACAAATACGGTTTTTCTTTTGGGATGAACCGTATTTATTCAAAATCGCCCTGACCAATAATTAGAAGGTGTCTTCCTGAGGATGAATATCAGAGTGTTTTGGCATTTTGTCACGAGTTAGCTTGTGGTGGATACTTTGGTCCACGAAAGACTGCTGAGAAAGTCCTTCAGAGTGGGTTTTACTGGCCTACTCACTTCAAGGACGCTTATACTTTTTGCAAACTCTGTGCCAAATGTCAAATGACGGGTCGAATCACACGAAGAGATATGATGCCCCTTACATCGATCTTAGAGGTAGAAAATTTTGATTTATGGGGCATCGATTTCATGGGACCCTTTCCTATGTCTTACGGCAACTAATTCATCTTGGTAGCTGTAGACTATGTTTCAAAATGGGCTGAAACTGTTCCGATGAGAACAAATGACAACCAGGTTGTCATTAAATTCTTAAGAGAAAATATCATTTCGCACTTCGGAGCCCCCCGTTCGATAATTAGTGTCAACGGGAGTCATTTCTGCAACCGGGCTTTTGAAGCCTTAATGCGAAAATACTCTATTTCTCATAAATTATCCATGGCTTATCACCCTCAGACGAACGGGCTAATGGAGGTCACTAATAGACAAATAAAACTGATATTAAAGAAAACTGTAGGACAGAACTGTAAGGACTAGTCCATCAAACTCGTTGATGCCTTATGGCATATCGGACCGCCTACAAGACTGTCCTCGGTATGTCTCCATATCTAGTTATATTTGGAAGCCCTACCATTTGCCTGTGGATCTAGAGGACCGTGCTTTGTGGATGATAAAACAGTTGAATTTTGACTTATAGAAAGCCGGTGACTTGAGAAAGTTGCATATTTTCGAGCTTGAAGAGTTAAGAAACGATGCATACGATAACGATCGGATCTCTAAAAACAGAACTAAACTCTTCCATGATAAATCCATTCATAGAAAGAATTTTCTCTCAGGATAAAACGTTCTGTTGTATAACTCTAGGCTCTACCTTTTCCCTGGTAAGCTGAAAACCAGGTGGTCAGGACCTTATATTGTACAGACAGTCTACCCTCATGGTGCGATTGAGATTTCTGATCTAAAGAGTGCAACATGTTCAAAGTCAATGGTCAATGACTTAAACCATTCTACACCACAGAGTCTGAGTCACACAATATTCTAAAACTGGGTCTTTGTGACCCAGTGTACATGTGACCAAATCTTTCTACCCTCTTCCTCGTGTTTTCTTGTAAATCTTTTTGTGACCTCCCTTGTAAATTAAATCAAAATAACAAAATAATAAATAAAAATAAAATATAAAATATATAAATAATAAATAGAAAATAAAAAATACAAATAAACAAAATAAAAAAATTAATGGACCTAAGTGCTAAATAGCACTTAGATTTTCTTCCCTTTATATACTCTTTTTCCCTTCTAATAACCAGAATTTCCTTAGGGTTGAAATTTTCATTTTTCACCTAGAGCAAATTTGGATACCCTTCTCAGGCCCTTATATATACCCCCAACCTCTCTTTCGTTCTCTACCCTAACATCTAATATCAGATCTGAGAAGAGAGAAGAGAGCGCCATCACACCAATTTTTCTCAGCCCCTACCTCCCTGACAAAACCGCGTTTTTCTCAGCCTTTACCGTGCCTCCATGGCCATCTGGTGGAGTCTGGAGCGCCGCCAAATTTTTCTGCAGTCGCTGCTGTCTGTAGATCTGAGATCTACAACCCGAGTACCTATTCTCCCCATCGATTGCTCTCTGCAATCTGGTTTTGGTTGCCCCCTACGTAATCCGGGGGAGGTTTACGAATTTCTTTCTCATCCTTCGTATTTTCTGTCATGGCCCCATCTATATTTGCTGAAAAAGACTTTGCTAGGACTTTAAGTAATATTAATGGTTATAGCCACATCTTTTTAGATCGAATTCGTGAATGGAATTGATATGCATTAGTCTACGATAACTCTGACCATGAGGCTTACCATTGTCCCGAGCTTGTCAAGCTCTTCTATGCTTCACTTGATCAAGCCTCTATTAACTTTGACGCCAGCTAATTCATGATGCACATGCCTACTGGGGACCTTGTTATAACTGTTGATATGTTGGAAGACTATACCCAAGTCCCCAGCAACCGGCACCATCGCGACCCCTTACCATTAATTGACTATATGACAATCATGGGAGCTTCCTGTAACGAATAGGATAGGATGTTCAAAGCCAGTATGATGTTTCGCAACATATATTGCGTTGGGCGTTGGATCCAACGCAATATCCTAGGGCTTGACCATGCAACCTCTGTTGGCCCAAAGGCCTATCACCCTAGTTTTGATGATGATCAACTCATGAAGTTATGTTTACTAATGATCTTGTGTTTAATTAGTGACAGATTCATTATCAAGATCTTAGTAGGTGTGGAGCTTCAACAAAGGATTTAAAGACAAGTTGGAAGCTAGCACCGGTTGATTCACGAGCCTATGCATCAAGAACACATCTAGAGATGAGCTCGGTGGATTGCATTTGGACCAAGTCAAGAAGATGAGAAGCCTTCAAGTGAAGACTTCAAGAGGATGAAGACTTGTGTCTAGGTATAAGATTTTTATTTGTTTTAGTTAAAATGTAAAGGATAGAATAGATTGGTGGATTGCTCAAGTCATATCACACACACACTCTTGAGATTTAATTGTCTTTTCATAAAAGAATTTTTAGTTAGAAAAGACTCTTTCTTTTTTTTGGTAAAAAGATTTTTCATTGGACAAAATACATGTCTTGGTTTTTGATGTTACCTATATACATATCTTTCAAAACCAAGTTTAGAGCCTTATGTCAAAAACTAGATATTCATCTTATTTGTGTAGTGGATCATATCCATACACACTATGCTTTAAAAGTATATCTTGTTTTTGTATTTGATGAGATTTTCCTTATGACAAAATATCTACTTTGGATTTTGGTAATTTCTTATATACATATCCTTTAACCAAAACAAGTTTAGTGCTTTATGTCAAAAACTAGATATTCATCTTGATTGTGTGGTAGATCATATCCATACACACTTTGCTTTATAAGTTCAAAATATCTTATTTTTGTATTTTGTGAAGTTATGGAAAAACAAGTTTTAGAAAAACATATTTTTAGAAAAACAGTTTTTTATTTTGATTGAAACTATTTTTCTGGATTTACTGTGAATTTCTGGGATTTTTATTAAGTTAAAAGACCAATCTTTAATCCCATTTTTCTGGTTCTGGCAGTTCTGATTTTTCAGAACTAACAGTGGCCGGTCGACCGGGTCGGTCGACCGGACATGCACAGACGTGCACGCCAGTGTGCACTGGAGGATCGGCCGACCGGGCCGGTCGACCGCTCCAGAGAGCTTGCTCTCGGGAAACTTCGGTCGACCGCACCGGTCGACCGACAGAGAAGGAATTCTCTCCTCCAAGTGCTCGGTCGACCGAGCCGGTCGACCGGAGGCTGCAACGGTCGGATTTTGACCGTTGCCGGTCGACCGGACCGGTCGACCGGAAGCTCTGACAGAGCCCAACGGTCAGATTTTTCTGGCCTCTATAAAAGGGGGTTTTGTCATTGTTTTGAGCCAAGATTTTTGGAGACCTTAGAGCTAGTTTTTCCCAGTCTTTCTGAAGGGTTTTTCTCCACAAAATTAGAGTCAATACTTCCAATTAAAAGGAGAGTTTTATCAAAGAGTGTAAAAGAGATTTTCTTGTGTTTTTCACCAAAGATTCTTTCCTTGCTTTCTCACACAAACACTTGAGCATCCATTGAGCTATTCATTCTATAGGAGTGTTATTGTGAGAGGATTTTAGGTGATCAAGAGTTGTGATCACCAAAGTTCATCTTTGTTCTTTGAGAAGGCGGACGGTTGTGTTCGCGGTTTGTTTCGGGTCCTAGTGAGGACTTGGTGTTGTTGGGTCCTAGTGAGGACTTGTAGCTTGAGGTGCGGCCTCGACGAGCCGGTGGGCTTGTGGTGTGTAAGGGACTTGGGAGTCCGAGGGCTTGTAGGTGTTGCGGCACCAAGGAGAGATCCGGTTGGATCGTGCATAGTGGAAATCCTTCGTGTGTCGAAGGCGGGGATGTAGAATAAGTGTGCTCGAACCTCGAAACAAACCCTTTGTGTTTGCGATTGCTCACTCTTGCTCTCTTACTCTTTTTGTCTCTATTATATCTTGCATTACTTACATTGTATTTACTTTACATGCTTGATATACCCTTGTGCATATTTGATATATACTTGCGTGGGATTGTTGCTAACACTTGTATTCAACCAAGAGAGCCAACGCGGCACCTCAACCCATTCAAGGGGAATCTAGAGGAGTTTGTCCAGAGCCTCGCAAGGGGAATTCGGCAACACTCTTGTGTTATACATAAGTGTTTAATTAAAAGAAGTTTAATTTGGTCATCTTAGTTTTAATTCTGCATTATTTGTTCATAAGTGACCATTAGATTAGCCATCACCTATTCACCCCCCTCTAGGTGATCTTACAATTGGTATCAGAGCTAGTGCTCTTGATATTGGGTCTAACAACCGAAGAGTTAAAGATCCTCCTTTTAGGCTAATCACAATATTTTTGTACACACACACCTCACCATGGACTTCATGTCACCACCCACCTTTGATATTCTTAACATCCAAACTTGGAAGGTTAAGATGTCATTGTACCTCAAGGCCTTAGGAATTCATGCTTATCTTGCTACTACTAATAATGATTATTGTTCAAATAGCAAGTACATTGAGGCTAATGCAAAAGCCCTTCATGCTCTTAAATGTACCCTAAATGATGATTATTTATCTAGGGTTTCTAACATTGAATCGGCTTTTGTAGCTTGGAACATCATCACCTCCCTTGGCGAAAAGGATCTATATTCGGGAGCGATTCGGATGTTGGAAGCGACACCTCCAACAAGTGCTACATGGTCCAAGGGGATAACCCCCTTGAGGTAACTTCCGAATCCGAGGATGAGGATGCTACTATGTCATATGATGAGCTAAATTCATTTTGCCAATTATTGCTTGAAAAATATGACATGATTAAAAAGAAAAATAAAAATTTGAAAAAGGAACTTGATTGCATGCATGTAGAACATGACTCTTTTAGAAGTAACATTGCATGTTTAGAAGAGGATAATAAAATTTTGAAAAAGAATTTTGATGCCATGCTTAATGATAAAGATTCTTTAGAAAATAAAATGGCATGCTTAGAAAAAGAAAATGAAGATTTGAAAAATGAGAATATTTCCTTAATGTCTAAATTGAATGTTTTATGTGAAGGAAATATGATTTTGAAAAATAAGATTGATTTGGTGAAAAAACAAAAAGAAGTTGTTTTGCAAGAAAATAAGTCTTTAAAAAGAAAATTTGTTGAAAAAGAAAAGGATAATGTTTTTCAAAAGAAAAAGAAAATTGACTCTTCATCTCATGCACACATTGATAAAAATGAGATTAAAAATTTGAAAAATAAAATTGATAATTTGAGCTCTAATTTGAGCTCATGTGCATTCAATCATTCTAAGTTGGAATCTTTGTTTCAAAAGAAACAAGTTCCCCATGCTCATGCACATACACATCATGCTCATGCTTATGTTGCACATCACGATCACAATCACACTCATAAGCATCATGATAGGGTGTACACTTGTACACATTGTGGTCGCAAAGGCCATTTAGCAAAATATTGTTTTGATAAGAAGCATAACTTATATTTTGCTATGTCTAAAGGATTTTGGGTTCCTTATAATAAAGCTAACCCCAAAGGACCCAAGAAAATATGGGTACCAAAATCCCCACCTTTTGCTTGTGATGTAGGTGAGGGCTCTCACAAAACGTGAGAGGGATGGTACCTTGGTAGTGGATGCACTTGGACATGATGGACATACTTTTGGGTTGCATCGCTATCAAGGAGCTTTGGTGGATCAACCACCATGCTAGGAGCTTTGGAGTTGGTAACAATTTCTAAACTCCTATTTCATTTATGTACATGCTTGTTCATTCATAATATTCATAGCATGTTCATATTTTAAGATATTTTTGGTGTTTCATGTGGTATATACTAGTTTAAGTGTAGTTTCTATCAAAACTTGTATTATACATGTACAAATAGTGAACTACAATTGACTCATATATATTTGAACTTCATGCTCATTTGTGTCCACTATATGCATGTGTATAGGCTAGTTTTGATGATTCGGTCATTTATACTTGTTATGCCTATCCTTGATCTTACTTCATGTATATGTGTGTTTAATTCAAATCTAATAAATATACATGTATACCCTTGAGTCATTTGCCTTCATGCAATATATATTGGACTCTTTTCATATTTGGGATATGTATGCATATTGTTAGAATTAGATAAATCATACATATACCATGAAGATTAGTATTTTAAATAAATAATAAAAAAAAATTGATGATTTTTCATGTTTTTGATTTGTATTAAAGATTAAAACATGTGTAAAACAAAATGTGATTTATGATCTTTTTGAGCTTGAATGACTACTTTCATAAAAATACCATTTACATAACCTTTGAACACTCATCTTTTATGATAAAAGATAATTTTGAGCTTTATGGACTATGAGTGCTTAAACTTGTATGTATTTAGTATAATTCATGAATAACATATGATTTCATGCTTGTGAAGGATCTTTAACTAGTTTTTCAAAAATTATTTATAACTAGTTATTTATTCTTCAAATTTGGTAGTGCTTAAACATAACTATTTTTAAACCTACCAATTTTTGGTTATGAGTATATACATGACTTACAATGTTAATTTTACAATTGGTATATTACTCACATTTTGGTTCCTATATATGTATGCCCTAATTTTCAAATTGGTCTTATCTATTCACATACATATATATGATTTTCTTGTGCCTGCTTTACAATTGATTTACATTCTTAAAAGCACAAAAAGTTTATGCTAAGTTCACACCTTATATTAGCTATGCATAAGCTTATGAAAAATAAAAAGATTTTATTTTAGATCTTTCATTTGGTATCAATAGGCCTCAACTTCAAATTTGTTATATGATTACAATTGATATCAATATGTTTGAAACAAAAAAAAATTTTTTTTGCAATGATAACTTGATATCACACATCTTCAAGTGCTATTTTCTATTGGTATCAAAATTACAAATTATGATTGGTTCAAAATTGTTTTATTGGGAAAAGTTCAAAATTTTGTTTTGATAAAGAAAAATTAAAATGTTTTGTTTTGTATTTCCTATATGCAAGGAGAGCTTAACATCTCTCTTACATATAGATTCATGTTGAGTATATTATAAATTGAGGAGCTTAACATCTCTTCTTTATATGATATACGTGTGTAGGGGGAGCTTCACATCTCCTTCTATGCATTACATAGTTGTGTTGTGTGAATTAGGGCTTCACATCCCTCTTTCATGCAATGCACATTGTAGGGAAGCTAACTTAACGTCTTCCTCTTCATAAATGTATATCGCATATAAATCTTTATTGGTTGATTTGTATTTACCCCTTCTTGATTCTTTTGTTTTTGACAAAAAGGGGGAGAAAAATTTGTTTTGATTTGCTTTTACTTTGAACCCTTTGTTGATGATTGACAAAAAGGGGGAGAAGTATTTGTGATGTATTTGTGATATATGCATGATTTCCTTACTTAAGGGGGAGAAGTATTTGTCTTCCTTACTTAAGGTTGTATAAGATTTGTATTTATGCATATATATGTTGTCTTGCAATTAGGAGCAAAAGATTTGATTTTTTTTATGATTGCATCTCCTACATTGCATACATGTCATGTGCTTCTATTGCCATATCTATTATTTATTTGGTATGCATGAGTTAAGGGGAGCTTCTTTGAAGCTTTACTTTAATCCATGCATATATAACTCCATGAGTTTTGTCATCATCAAAAAGGGGGAGATTGTTGGCCCAAAGGCCTATCACCCTAGTTTTGATGATGATCAACTCATGAAGTTATGTTTACTAATGATCTTGTATTTAATTAGTGACAGATTCATTATCAAGATCTTAGTAGGTGTGGAGCTTCAACAAAGGATTTAAAGACAAGTTGGAAGCTAGCACCGGTTGATTCACGAGCCTATACATCAAGAACACATCTAGAGATGAGCTCGGTGGATTGCATTTGGACCAAGTCAAGAAGATGAGAAGCCTTCAAGTGAAGACTTCAAGAGGATGAAGACTTGTGTCTAGGTATAAGATTTTTATTTGTTTTAGTTAAAATGTAAAGGATAGAATAGATTGGTGGATTGCTCAAGTCATATCACACACACACTCTTGAGATTTAATTGTCTTTTCATAAAAGAATTTTTAGTTAGAAAAGACTCTTTCTTTTTTTTGGTAAAAAGATTTTTCATTGGACAAAATACATGTCTTGGTTTTTGATGTTACCTATATACATATCTTTCAAAACCAAGTTTAGAGCCTTATGTCAAAAACTAGATATTCATCTTATTTGTGTAGTGGATCATATCCATACACACTATGCTTTAAAAGTATATCTTGTTTTTGTATTTGATGAGATTTTCCTTATGACAAAATATCTACTTTGGGTTTTGGTAATTTCTTATATACATATCCTTTAACCAAAACAAGTTTAGTGCTTTATGTCAAAAACTAGATATTTCATCTTGATTGTGTGGTAGATCATATCCATACACACTTTGCTTTATAAGTTCAAAATATCTTGTTTTTGTATTTTGTGAAGTTATGGAAAAATAAGTTTTAGAAAAACATATTTTTAGAAAAACAGTTTTTATTTTGATTGAAACTATTTTTCTGGATTTACTGTGAATTTCTGGGATTTTTATTAAGTTAAAAGACCAATCTTTAATCCCATTTTTCTGGTTCTGGCAGTTCTGATTTTTCAGAACTAACAGTGGCCGGTCGACCGGGTCGGTCGACCGGACATGCACAGACGTGCACGCCAGTGTGCACTGGAGGATCGGCCGACCGGGCCGGTCGACCGCTCCAGAGAGCTTGCTCTCGGGAAACTTCGGTCGACCGCACCGGTCGACCGACAGAGAAGGAATTCTCTCCTCCAAGTGCTCGGTCGACCGAGCCGGTCGACCGGAGGCTGCAACGGTCGGATTTTGACCGTTGCCGGTCGACCGGACCGGTCGACCGGAAGCTCTGACAGAGCCCAACGGTCAGATTTTTCTGGCCTCTATAAAAGGGGTTTTGTCATTGTTTTGAGCCAAGATTTTTGGAGACCTTAGAGCTAGTTTTTCCCAGTCTTTCTGAAGGGTTTTTCTCCACAAAATTAGAGTCAATACTTCCAATTAAAAGGAGAGTTTATATCAAAGAGTGTAAAAGAGATTTTCTTGTGTTTTTCACCAAAGATTCTTTCCTTGCTTTCTCACACAAACACTTGAGCATCCATTGAGCTATTCATTCTATAGGAGTGTTATTGTGAGAGGATTTTAGGTGATCAAGAGTTGTGATCACCAAAGTTCATCTTTGTTCTTTGAGAAGGCGGACGGTTGTGTTCGCGGTTTGTTTCGGGTCCTAGTGAGGACTTGGTGTTGTTGGGTCCTAGTGAGGACTTGTAGCTTGAGGTGCGGCCTCGACGAGCCGGTGGGCTTGTGGTGTATAAGGGACTTGGGAGTCCGAGGGCTTGTAGGTGTTGCGGCACCAAGGAGAGATCCGGTTGGATCGTGCATAGTGGAAATCCTTCGTGTGTCGAAGGCGGGGATGTAGAGCAAGTGTGCTCGAACCTCGAAACAAACCCTTTGTGTTTGCGATTGCTCACTCTTGCTCTCTTACTCTTTTTGTCTCTATTATATCTTGCATTACTTACATTGTATTTACTTTACATGCTTGATATACCCTTGTGCATATTTGATATATACTTGCGTGGGATTGTTGCTAACACTTGTATTCAACCAAGAGAGCCAACGCGGCACCTCAACCCATTCAAGGGGAATCTAGAGGTTTGTCCAGAGCCTCGCAAGGGGAATTCGGCAACACTCTTGTGTTATACATAAGTGTTTAATTAAAAGAAGTTTAATTTGGTCATCTTAGTTTTAATTCCGCATTATTTGTTCATAAGTGACCATTAGATTAGCCATCACCTATTCACCCCCCCTCTAGGTGATCTTACAACCTCCTTTAATAGGCCTGTGCTACAGATCATTCACAATCTCATGACTAGGCAGCACACTATTTTCATTAACATGACTATTTTTCACAGTATTATCACAAACTTCACGCGCACACGCGGTGTCAAATACTCACATCTAGTTTTGATCACTCATCTGTGTAGGAACTTCTTAACAGATGCAGTCTTTGACTCGTACGATAGAGTATTTGTTGCACCAAAGAGGGCAACAAGTGCTTACAATAGTTGCCTCCATGCGGTCTGGACCTCTAGTGTCCAACCCAAAAATGCCCCGGCCGAGTCCTCTTCGGAGGATCTTTTGGAGGATGAAGATGACCCAGCCTTTTGGCAGTAGGATCCCCAACTGATTCACGACCCTTCATGTTTACCATTTGGCGAGGCATGAAGAAGATCTTTAAGGGTCAGGTTAGATTAAGGAAGCAAGTTAAGGAGCAGGCCACACGCCTTGACCGCATCGAGGAGGGTCTGCGGCGTTCGCAGTCGGCCGGACCTAGCACCACTGCTGGTCCGAGCCGAAGGAGGGGTGACATCTTTTTTTTACCTATTTCATGCATATATTTTACTTGCATACATTGGGGACAATGCATGAGATAGGTATGGGGGTAGATACTAACATAAGAATTTTTTTTAGTTTTTAGGATTTTTTTTAGATTTTCTTAGATTTTTCTTTCTTATATAAAAATAAAAGAAAAATAATAAAAAATAAAAAAGAAAAAAAGAAAAATATTTTTTGTGATCCATTTTTGAAAAGAATTAACTTGATCTTAGGAATTAAGAAAATTCTAAACTAAAATTTCTTAATATAAGTCAAAATAAGAAGTATTGTTAGATCTTTAGGTTAAGAAAGAAAAAAATAGAAAGATAGTTAGACTTTGAATTTTTTCTAAGCACTATATACATTTACATGTTGAGGGATTAATCAAGGACTTAGTAACTTTGTTTATTGTTTATATATATAAAAGAAAAAAATAATATATAGATAAATGTGTTGGCCCAAAGGCCTTCCACCCTAGTTTTGATGATGATTAACTCATGTAGTTATGTTTACTAATATTCTTGTGATTTTTAGTTTCAGATCATTAGCAAGATATTAGTTGGTGATTAGCTTCAACAAAGGTGTTTAGAAGCTTTTCATGGTGATTCCAAGGCCAAAGCATCAAGATCATACCTTGTCTAGCCCATGGATGGAGTTTTGGAGCAAGTCAACTTGAAGATGAAGATCATCAAGAAGACTTAGGTATCCATAGTTTAGATAGTGTGTTTTAGATCCATTTGTAAAGCTTAGTATAGTTGATATGCTCAAGTGCACAAACACACACGTTTTATGTTTGGTTTTTGGTTTTCATGAATAGTTGATCAAAAAAGTTTAAATAGTTTTTATGTATATTAGATATGTTCTAGATATACATACATGCTTTTAACCTCCTAGACAAACTTATTTTGACTTTCCTATTCATGTATTGAAAAATCAATTTGATAAAAATACAAGTGTTGGTTTTGATAAAATTTGCAAGACTCAAAAATGAATTGATATGATTGATATATGTCTTGAAATTTTTATCAATTGTTTGTGTTTCAATATAAAATGTTAAAACTATTTTTTTTGTGATTTTTAGAAGTGTTAAAAGATTTTTCAAAATATTTTTAAACTATTTTTCTGACCCAGTTTTTTGTTTCAGGCTTCAACCAGTCGACTAGTCTTCTAATCAAGTCGACTTGGGCTGAAGTCAGTCGACCGGGTCGGTTGACCGGCGTGCACAGATTGTGCACGTTTGGCAGACACAGGGACGGTCGACGTCAGGGTCGACCGGGTCTGAGAGCAGTGCTCTCTGTTTTTTTGGGTCGACCGTGCCGGTCGACCGTGTTTGCCCAACGGTCACATTTCTGACCGTTGGCGGTCGACCGGGCCGGTCGACCGGTAGCCTGTCAGGCTGCCACATCAGCCTAACGACTAATTTTCTGTTTGGGCTATAAATACCCCAACTCTTGGGGTTTTAGCTAAGGTTTTTACAAGAGAAAAATTCCCAGTTTCCCTGAGTTTAAAACAAGTTTTCAAAAGAGTTTTTGGGCTTTAAACTTCCAATCTTATTTGTTTTAGGTTTTTGAAAAAAATCAAAGAAAAGAGTATTTTGGGAGATTTGTCTTGGCTTTAATTTTCTATCATTTACAAGAATTTTTCCAAGTAGTTTTTCTTTGTTGCTTGTTTTCCAAACACCTAGTTTCTACACTTGAGCTATCTTCTATCCTATTCTATTAGGATCATTTGTTTTGTGGAAAAAGAGAAAAAGAAAAGAGAGATTGTTTGTGGTTGAAAGAAACCACTTGTTGTAAACACCCTTGATTTTGTTGTATCCCTCTTTGGTAGAGGTGATCGGGTGATTGGTTTGCTCCCTCTAGTGAGAGGTGGAGTTTGGTTTGTAACCCTCTTCGGTAGAGGCGTTGGTTGTTGTTTGGCTACGGGCCTACCCCTCAGTTGTGAGGCGGTGTTTGAGAGAGGAGTTCGATACTCCCTTGTTGTAACAAATCCTCTTCGTAGAGGTTCCCTCGGTGGGAGATAGTGGATTGGAAATCCTACACGGTGGTGTGGGCGGGGATGTAGAGCTAGGGGCTCGAACCTCGAAACATATCTTGTTGTTAGCGTTTGATCCACTTGTCTCTCAACTCTCTCTCTCTCTTTACATTTGTGCAAAGCATCATTCATTGTTCATATCATACATTGCTTGCATTTGTGCCTTGCATATATTCATATTGATATATCATCTTATATGCTTGGTTGTTTGTGTATGCCTCACTTGTACTTAATCAACAAAAGCTTCACATAGCACCTCAACCCATTAAAGGAGAATCAAGAGGAGTTAGTCCAGAGCCCTTCACGGGGAATTCAGCTACACTTGTTGATTGCATTAAGTGTGTTTGCAATAATTTGCATTAGCTTCCGCATTTAGCGCATTTAGTTCACTAGATTAGCACTTACACCTATTCACCCCCCTCTAGGTGTTTTCAATTGGTATCAGAGCTAGTGCTCCTGATACTTAGGCTTAACATCCTAGGAGTGAGATCCATTTTCTTGCTAATCTTGTTTGCATTTGCATGTTTGCACACACATATTGTTTTTACCATGGACTTCATGACCCCACCTAGTTTTGACCCTTCCAACATTGTTGTTTGGAAGTATAGGATGTCCACATACCTAAAGACCCTAGGTTTGCATGTCTTTCTTGCGGCCACCAAGAAATGCTATCTTGGAGATCGCAATAATAGGGGCCAATGCACAAGCCCTTGAGGCTATTAGAAGCACTCTTCCAAAAGAATATCTTATGCATGTTTCTAACATTGATTCCGCCTTTGCAGTGTGGAATTTGTTGACAACTGATCGGGAAAAAGGTTTAGAGGGAGTAGAATTGCACAAATATTCAACACAAGAGAGAAGGTTTAGAGTCAACCTTAGGTGCTTGATCACTTCACAATGTATTTAAAATGATTGATGTATCCTTTCCAAATCACCGTAGTAGCACAAGCTATACGGGTCGAATCCACAAGGAGAGCTCACAATGGAAGTTTTACGGTTTAATGTGAAGATAGAAAACGAAAGTTCTTCTTTATTTTAAAAGAATGCAAAAGACATGGAAAAGAAATGAAAGAATTGGTGGTTGGTTTGTACGTGAAATGAAAACTATGGAAATAAAATGAAAAGAATCGAAGACAAGATTTGCTTTGGAATTAATACTAAAAGAATGAAAACTTGTAGAAGACTTTTAGATGAGAAGAGCCATGACTAGCTAACATTACTAACTTGCTAACTTACTAATCTCCGTTAGGGTGATGCTTGCCTCATGTTGATTCATCGGCATATGTTTGTCTTGCATGTTGGTCTAGTTACTTTCCCACTTGATTGACGGGTGATCTTCTTGGACTTGTCTTGTAGCCTCATTGATGTCATAGGCCTTCAAGATAGACTTTCAATGATGGAATCAAAAAAGTTGCCACTCAAGGGATGCTAAGGAAGAAGATACAACATTCATTAATTGAAGTAAAGAAGTTGTACAACAAATAGCATATGGTTGGTGATCCATCTCCATGTTCCATCAAGGCACTTGTTCTAAAGACAAGGCTCTAAATGAGGCACACATGAATCATATGGAGAATTACAACAAGAGATTGCCAAGTATGAAAGTAACCCATCGGGGATGAAGAAGACTCAACAATTGCAAGATGAAGAATTTGCATTCACCCAAGAGTTAGAAGTTAAGCAAGATTAGTTGTTAGCTAGTCATGTTAGAAGAAGTTAGTACTAGCCATTACAAGAAAAGAAAAGCAATTCATGAATAAAAGTGCAATGAAAGTAAAGCTTGAATGAAAGAATGCAAGTAAAGTACTAGAAAATGCTCAAGTAGAGAAAGGAGATTGGATTAAACCTTGCTTCACAAGTTGTCACACCTTGGTTTACACAAGCTTTCTCTCTCTCACAATCTCTCTTTTTGCAGAATTTCTAGGGAGGAAGAAGACTAAGAGAAATAAAACCTAGAGAAAAATCCTACAAAATACAATCTCTTTCTTCTATTCTCTCCTCTCTCCTCCTCTCGTTTTTATAAAGGCCCTGGTGGTGTATTTATAGCCTCAGAGAGAAGTCTCTAGAACCCAGGTTGTTGGAGAGAATCTCGGGCTCAACGGCCTTGTAACTGCCGCAGAATCGCGGCAGTTGCCGTGGATATGCGGCAGAATCTTGGCCGTTGAGGCCGAGATTTCTGTTGCGATTTTCTCGTAGGTTGTTAGCCACGTGGACCTTCTGGAAGTCTGAGCTGGCGTGTGGATTTCTCCAGATCCTGGGCTCAACCTTTGGGCTCTCTTTTGGGCTTTGATTTATTTTCCTTTAATTTTTGATAATTAAAGGGATTTTGGGCCTTTTCTCTATTAGAATATGGACCTGCAAAAATAGAGAGAAAAAGATTAAAAAATCACATTTTTATTTACAATATGCATGGTATGGATGTGGTAAAATATGAAAAAATGAATAACAATCACACCCCCATACCTAACTTTTGCTCGTCCTCGAGCAAAAAAGAAAGAAAAAGAAAATCCTAACTAGATTATTACACCACTTTCGTAGGTGACACGATTGCACTGAGCACGTGCAACAAGCCGTTAAACCTCTAGGTTACCCTAGAGAGGAGAGTGTTGTCTCCTGAGGGTTTTCAGCGGATTGCACCCACAAAATCCATAAAGAAAAATAAAAAGGTTAGTGAAAATTTTGATCCATGTTTAAAGATTCTCACTTAAGTTATAGGTTTCAGGTTACCCTAAACTTGTCATTCCTTTTATAAGCGTCTATTTGGAGTTTGTTTTCATCTTAGGTTAAGTTTTTAGGGAAAAGATCAAAAATCAGATTTGCATCAATCCTAGGATATATACATCTATAAATATGAAGGATCTTTCTTAGACTAAGTTCATTTATTTACTAATATATATATACATTTTTTTTCTTTTTTTCTTTTTTTTTATATATACAATATTTATTTATTTACATTTTCTTAGCATCCTTAGGCTTTCTAATTTACCCTTGTAACGAGCCTCTTACCGATGACTCCCAAACCAGTCGGTCTTAGGGCACCAGATGAGAAAACATCCCTCGGGTTCGAGGACTCGAGTAAACTAGCCACGAAGGAATTTAAGGACTTAACCACCTTTAGGCGTGATTGGCAATGCTTCTTGAGGCACGACTAACCAGCTTAATTAGTGGCTAAGTATTTATTATTTATTTATATACATATTATTTATTATTTTTTTATTTATTTTTATATATATATGTAAATAAAGTCACAAAGTCTTTGATTAATCCTTCAATATATTTAATGTATATATCCTAAAGAAAGAATTAAAATCTAGTAATTTTTCTAATCCTTTATTACTTAACCTAAAAATCTTACAAAACTCCTTTTTCGACTTATAATTAGAAATCTTAGTTAAGAGCTTCCTTAATCCCTAAATTCAAGCTTGATTCTTTAAACATGGATCAAGAATTTCCTTATTTTTTTTAATTTTTTTCTCTTTTTTTATTTTTCTAAAAGAAAAAGTAAAATCTAAAAGAAAATAGAAATCTACTAAGAAAGATAAAATCTAAAAAGAAAGATAAAAACCTAAAAAGAAAATGAAAATCCTAAAAATAAAAATAAAAAACCTAAAAAGAAAATGAAAAATCCTAGGTTAGAATCTACCCCCCCATACCTATCTCATGCATTGTCCCCAATGTATGCAAGATAAAAATGATGCATGAAATAGGTAAAGGTTTTTTTTTTATTATTTACAAAAAAGTGTAAAAAATTATTTACAAGGAATATATACAAGTGTGACCATTACCTAGGCTTTTCTTTGTCGTTTTCCTCTGGCCCGTTTCCCATCGTTCCAGTGTGTTTGTTTGCGGGGGCTCAGTTGGGAAACGTATTGAATTATTTTCTTAGCCCTAGGTGTTTCCAGATTCAATTGTTTGTTGTCATTCATCCTCCTTCTACCACATTGTTCACTAAAAAATTCCTTGTCACCACTTTCACTTTGAATCTCATTACTTCCAATGTTAAGGAATTCCAGCTCCTCTCCATACAACTCTTCAAAACTCAGGTTAACATTTCCCATCAGAATTGTACATCCAGTTAACCGACCCCGAGTTGACTCATCCAAATACATGATCTCATCAGCGAAGAGGTCTTCAAAACGATATGTCAATTGGAGGTTCTTGAATTTTATCCTCTTGGGATTCATTGAAAGTGAAAATATCCAAATCAACTTTCCCCTTTGGAAAGGGTACTCGGATAAAAGGATTTTCCACTTCAAGAGAATCACAAAAATTGTGACTCATCTTGTGAATCTTCACTTACTTCCTCACAATTGTCTCTAATAAAGCTGACCTCAAATATTTGATCTTTTGTTTTACGTGGCAGTGTGTGGAAGACATTCAGTTCATGAGTCATGTTACCAAAGGTTAACCTCATTGATCCATTCCGGCAATTGATGATGGCATTTGCAGTAGCCAGGAATGGTCGTCCCAAAATGACAGGAGTTTGAGCCCTTTGATTGGAATTAGACACAGGTTGTGTCTCAAGGACTACAAAATCAACAGGGTATATGAACTCCCCAACTCTGACAAGGACATCGTGAATTTTCCCCTTGGGTCTCTTGACAGAACGATCAGCCAATTGTATGGTCATTTGGGTCGGGAGAAGATCGTCTAACCCTAATTGTTGGTACACAGACAAAGGTAGGAGATTGATGTTGGCCCCTAAATCAAGTAGTGCCCTATTGATGGTAGTCTGTCTTATGATGCATGAAATGGTGGGGCTCCCTGGGTCTTTGTATTTTACAGGAGTTGGACTAGTGAGCAACTCGCTGATGGTTGATGCTAGGAAGACTTTCTTAGGGACTTGTGTTTTCCTCTTCTTAATGCACATTTCCTTCAAGAATTTGGCATATGATGGCTTGTTGTATGGCATCAAGAAGAGGGACATTGATTTGGACCTTGTTGAACATTTCTTTTATCTTCTCCATGTGAGCATTTGACTTGTGATTTGTAAGCCTATTTGGAAATGGTACACTAGGCTTAAAGGTTGCTCATCTACCTTTTCTTTACCCTTGGCTTTTGAAGTGGATGGCTCTGTACTAGAGGATGGTTTGTCAGAAGCTGGTTGCATTAGGACAGGAGGTGTTGGCTTTAGTACTGGATGAGATGATTGAGTAGAAACCTTATTGTCTATCTGTTTTCCAGATCTCAGGGTATGAATAGCATGACAATGACTTGGGCCCGTGTCTTCATGTTGGGATTTGGCAATGGCTGGCTTGGTAACAGTCCTTTTTGTCTCTCATTTACTGAATTAGCCAATTGCCCAATTTGGACCTGAACTTTATTCATATCTTGATGATAGTTCTTTGTAAAGGTTTCTAACATTTTCCTCAACTCTGATATTTCTGAATCATTCTGGGGTGGATGTTGATGATATGGAGACTGAAATTGTGATTGGTAGTGTGGTGGACTTTGATAAGGTTGTGACTGTGGTGGACTTTGATTTGGATGAAAATACGGTGAATTTCGATTGAAACTGGGGGGTTAAGACTGAGCATTATAAGGATGTGGAAATGGTGGCCTATGTTGCTCAGGACCAGACTGACTCCACAAAAAATTTGGATGGTTTCGCCATCCCGAATTGTATGTGTTGGAGTATGGATTGTGAGGGGGTCTGGTAAAAGCTGCATTCGTGTTCTCCTGATATGATTGGGGCTGATACAAAGGACACTCCTCAAAAACATGGTTGAGATCATGACAGTAGGTGCAACTTGGTTTGATCAGAGGTGATGGGTTGACCTGATTGACCACAGAATTTTTCCTTGACTCAAGCAGTTCTATCCTCTTCATCAATTGTGTGATCTTGGCTTCCACAGCTATAGAGGATTCTATAGAGTGCATACCAGTTCTGGAAGTGGTGGAAGTGGGTTTATCAGGGCATGACTCCCACTGAATCGTTTTCTCAGCTAAGGCTTCAAAGAGATCCCACCACTGATTCTCATCTTTCTTCAAAAAATTCCCCTTGGCACATGGATTCAAGGAGGGTTTTCGTTTGGTAATCTAGACCGTCATAGATAATCTGGCATTGACGCCATTTCTCTATGCCGTGATGAGGACATAGGGCTAGAAGGTCTTTGAAACGCTCAAAATATTTCCAGAAAGGTTCGTGTGATTCCTGCTTGAATTGCATGATATTCTTTCGCATGAGGGTTTTTGTGGATGGGATAGAATTTCTTAAGAAAGACTTTTACAAAATCATCCCATGAAGATATGGAACTGACGGGAAGATTATAAAGCCATTTCTTAGCAATATCCTTCAGTGCAAACGGTATGAACCTTAACCTAACAGCATCCTCGGTCAGTGAGAAAATTTCATCATTAAACATACTTCTTCAAACTCTCGAATGAAGAAATACGCGTCCTCAGACTCTAGACCATGAAATCGGGGAAGTGTATTAATGAATTGCGGTTTCAGCTCGAAGTGATTTCCATTGGGTTCAGGGAGAAGAATGCATGATGGTAGGGAGGTGCGAATCGGATAGAATCGATCTTGAAGTGAAACGTTGTTTTCCATTGTGTCAAGTGGTTGTGTAAGTGCAAGTGTAGAAATTCTAACAAGTCTTGCAGATTGGATCACGGAACCACTCTTGCATATACAGTCACAAACAACGTGCACCGATCACACCAACGAAAAAGAAAAATGAAAATAACAAACAATAAAAGAAAAATCAATCCAAGCTATCTAGAATTCCTGGACCTAGACTAATCCTAACTGATTAGATCGTCCACAGGAGGTTTAGTGTAGACTTTGACCGCAAGCTAATCAGCCAGGTCAGGGCAAGGTTGTTGGGCGGTTTTCCGTCAAAGACGTTCCTTAATTAAGTAACCACCAACCTTTGGGCTTTCGGCCCTCAATCCCTTTCCTAGACACTGATTTATAAAAGTCAATTTTCAACACTTTTCCCCCTTAGGATAATCTCCTAAGTGAGTCCGGATGTCCCTAGGGCCAACGTCTATCAAATTTTATTACAAGCTTGGGATTGTGAGTGCTTGGAAAATTGATTTGGGCCAAGGAAAGGGTGATGAAATCCCCCACCTTATCTTCTTTATGGGTGGTGCCCTTAAAATCAGTTTGGTGCAAGTGTACGATATAAACAAACAAGGTTCACTCAAAGCTATAAAAATCAAGCAAGGAGTGAGTCCTAGTCAATATGCAATGCGCACGTACCTTGCTCCAGCACTCTTCAACAGTAAAAGTAAATGAATTGAAAAGACACGTGCCTAGAAATGCAAATGTCTAATCAATTTTAACTTTGCAACCAATTTTTTACTGTTGATTATTAGCAGGCATAAGGTGAAGCATACAAGAATTTAAGTATTGCAGCAGCTGTATTTTGCAGAGCAAGAAACCCTGCAGAAATTTGGTCAGTAGTTCACTCCTCCTTGCCGCGGATCCGCGGCATTGGCCGTGGAATCGCGGCAATTCAGAGGGCAACTGGTTTCTGCTTTCAAGAGCAGAAGCCCAGAGCCACTTATATGTCACTGCAATGCAAATTTTCCTGTTTCTTCACCTGTAACCTGCAACAGAGAAGAAAATTCGTTTAGTTCTTCACTTGAAATAAAAAAACCGTTGCTCTCCCCGGAAACGGCGCCAAAAATTTGATTAGGGAAAAGGTTTAGAGGGAGTAGAATTGCACAAATATTCAACACAAGAGAGAAGGTTTAGAGTCAACTTAGGTGCTTGATCACTTCACAATGTATTTAAAATGATTAATGTATCCTTTCCAAATCACAGTAGTAGCACAAGCTATACGGGTCGATCCACAAGGAGAGCTCACGATGGAAGCTTTACGGTTTTAATGTGAAGATAGAAAACGAAAGTTCTTCTTTGTTTTAAAAGAATGCAAAAGACGTGGAAAAAGAAATGAAAGAATTGGTGGTGGTTTGTACGTGAAATGAAAACTATGGAAATAAAATGAAAAGAATCGAAGACAAGATTGCTTTGGAATTAATACTAAAAGAATGAAAACTTGTAGAAGACTTTAGATGAGAAGAGCCATGACTAGCTAACATTACTAACTTGCTAAACTTACTAATCTCCGTTAGGGGATACTTGCTCATGTTGATCATCGGCATATGTTTGTCTTGCATGTTGGTCTAGTTACTTTCCCACTTGATTGACGGGTGATCTTCTTGGACTTGTCTTGTAGCCTCATTGATGTCATAGGCCTTCAAGATAGACTTTCAATGGTGGAATCAAAAGAGTTGCCACTTCAAGGGATGCTAAGGAAGAAGATACAACATTCATATTGAAGTAAAGAAGTTGTACAACAATAGCATTATGGTTGGTGATCCATCTCCATGTTCCATCAAGGCACTTGTTCAAAGATAAGGCTCTAAATGAGGCACACATGAATCATATGGAGAATTACAACAAGAGATTGCCAAG